>JAZBGY010001873.1:0-15806 GCA_037414755.1 Lydus trimaculatus
TTTTATTCGCTTATTTTAAATGAAATTTTTGGCAAATATTAGCAAAGCCAGGTGCATTCATTTTCCGTTATTATTATTTATTCCTATAGTTTTTTTTTGTACATATGTCAAAGATTATTATTGTAATAATAATAATAATAATAATAAAGAAGAGAGGTGCTCTCTCAAAACTACCATCATCACCAACCACTTTCCCCAATAATATTAAAAATCAGCAAATAGCAACAATAAATTAATTAAAATAAAAAAGAAATTTGTATAAACAGAAATAAGCAACAAACACAAAAGAGACCACAATTTTACAACAGAAGCTTAGTTAGTTGGCAAATTGAGAAAGATTGGAAGCTTAATGAAAAAACCAACACCACATTGTTACTGTATACAACAAACAACAAGCATTTACCAATTTTGTTTGATAAAAAAAAAACGAGTAATTAACGAGGGGTAAAATTGGTAAAGGCACATATAATCTCTATTCTCACAATCAGTGGTCCCCCGGAAATAAATAATAAAAATTAAAAGTTGTATACAAAACAATAATAATACTAATAATAATAATAAATATACCCTTATAAAATTATAATAAACAAATATAAAAACAATACTGATAGATTTTGTTAAAGCACACATGCTGAGAACACCCCCATAACTCGTCAGCCTATATCAGCATCACCATTTAATAAATTTCGATTATAAATTGCCTGTCTATAACTATACCTATTTGTTGATGGTGATGGTCTATCTGGTATAGGTGGTGGTATTAAATTACCACCACCATTACTACCATTTGTTGTTGTTGTTGTTGATGATGATGATTCATCATCTAATAATGTAACATTGCAACAACTACTAGCTGCCTCATCCACTTCACCTATACTATTCTCAACCAAACTAATACCCAATTCTGGATATTGAGACATTCTTGAACGTAACATATACACATATGTTCGATAACGTTTAACCTAAATAAATTATTATTATTATTATTATTTTCTACAAATTAAATTAAAGTAAAACAACCTCATAATTTAAGTACACCTCTTTCTCTTTATAATTTTGTATAATCAATGATTTAGAACCTTTCTCTGGGGGTGATTTTCGATGCTCCTCCAATTCAGCTTCCAGTCTAATTACTCTCTCCTCGTGATCTCTTAATTGTTCTCTCTTCAATTAATTTTTTATTTATTTAAATTTATTTATTTAAAAGAAAATTGAATAAAATATGTAAAATTACCAAATTTAATTTCGTATGACTACAAGGCAATAAAGGTCTTTGGAATTTCTTTTGTGAACCAACAGCAGCTTCTAGTGGTGGTGCTGAAAAACTTGCACAAACGAAATTTATTGTATCAATCCATGATTGCAATTCCTTTGAATCACTATAAAAAAAAATAAACAATTATTATAATTTTTTAAATTATTACAAAAATAAATTTATACGCAATGACATGGAAATTGCAACACCAAGAATGGCTTTTAATCATTTGTTTTATTGTGTCATCATGCCTAGAGTGCGTCAATGTGGAAATTACTGTAAATTAAACGACTTCGACAAAGGTCGTTCGTATTGTTGGTTTGCGCGAAGGTGTTTTTTCGTTCAGAAAAATTGCAAATCGCCTTAACCAATCTACCATCATGTGCTGCTATCAGACATGGATTAGAGAAGGTCAAGAACTTTGCAGAAAAGAAACCCGCGGAGGTGCAGGACCGCTATCTTCGTCTTATGGCAACAAGAGACCGATTCTCCAGTACTAGATCAATGGTTAGGCTAACGAAGGTTGTCCTGTAATCCTTCGAACGGTTTACCGGAGAATTATAGCTTTCGGCTTGCCACATCTTGTGTTACCTAGAGTGACATATGATGGTGTTTAGTGATGAATCCCGGTTCTGTTTCGGAATGCATGATGCACGTATGAAGATCAGACGAAGACATGTGGAACCTTGCAAGGTTCGATTTTCTATTGCAAGGCTTGTACACCAAACTGTGGGGATTATAGTATACGGTGCTATAACTTATGGGAGTAGGTATTGTTTGGTATTCCTCCGAGGCAATATGACCCCACCCAGCGATATGTGGATGAAGTGGTAGAACCCCATATTCTTCCATTTCTTGGACACTTTTCCAACAGAATAATGCCCATCCTCATATTGCAAGACGTTCTATGCACCAATTTGCAGAGGGTAATGTCAATCTTTTGCCACGACCACTCAGATCTACCGATCTTTCGCCCATCGAGCATTTTTGGGACATTACGGGGAGAAGACTGAGAAACTTGCTGTAGCCTCTGTAAACACTGTAAGCTCTACAGCACGAATTACAGGTTGCTGATAGAATCGATGGGGGGGGGACCTAAACCAATTTTGTTAAAAAAATTGCTACCACCTTCTTGGTATTACAATTTCCATGTCATTGTGTAGATTTACCTTGTTTGAAATAAATATTCAGCTTGATCTGCTGTTTGTAAACGAAATACATATTGTTTTTTTGTATAATCATTTGCTTTTGTTGCTAAACCATGATGTATTCTAATTGCATTATGTAAATTATCACTAATTTGATTTTTACGAAAACCATTCTCATCTTTATGTAAATATAATACCAAATCTCTTAATGTACAATAGAACATCTTCCAGTTGCGTTTGTGAAATGGTGCTAGAAAAATGCAGCAAAGGCCTTCGAAACAGCTATTTTGTATTGCAACATGCTATGCAGTTTTATTATATATATATATATATACATATATATTTTTTTTAATTTCAAAATATACCAAAATAATAATAATAATAATAATAATAAAAACTACCACTATATCCGACTATTGTTTATACAGGTTGAGACGTTTCATCTAAGAACATAAGAGAGTCCTGGGAGTGTTTTCAACTCAGATGAAGGCTATAAAACTGTCTCGGTTCTTGTAATTTCTCTTATGTTCCTAGATGAAATGCCTCAACCTGCATATGTATGTATAGATGTACAGAGATTAGTATAATTGTTAATAATATCCTTATTGTTATATTATTATTGAATTCTAGCAGGATTATTATAATAATACTCACTTCGTTTAGCATTCGCTTCATAACAACATTTCCTCATTACATAACCCTTTTTATATTCAATTGCATTTGTTGACACAGGAACATCAAGAAATGGATTACCTAAATTCAATTGGTCTGTATTTTTCATTTGCATCTGTCCATTATTCTCTTCATTTTCTTCATCTCTACAATAATTTTTTCAAACAACAAATAAAATTTATTTAAAAAACAAAAAAACAACAACATACAAAGCCCATTCTAATGGATAATTTTTAATTGCATGATATAATTGTTTCAATACATCCCTTGGGAAATTTTCACATTCATTTAAACCAGCTAAATTCTCAATAAATTCATTACAACTCATTTTACGATTAACATTCTGTCCATGTAAATCTGTATTGAGTAACATAATGGCACAAGTTAACGTATGTACCGCATCTATGAAACAAATTCGATTATTATAAAAATTAATCAAATTTATGCTAAAAAAAAACAACCTTGTGAATTGAATGATCCAGGATTACAATCTAAATAACGTTTAGAAAAATGTACTAAAACACGTTCCCTTTCTTGTGTTTCACCAGTTAATGAGAATTGTTTTAAGAATTTCCTTAATGCTATATCGAGTGTATCATTTTCAAATGCAAAATATTTTAAATATTCCTCAGCTACTGCACGACTAAAGTCATTACTACAAAATATATATAAAAAAATATTAATGATTTAAATTGTTTATTTTTATTAATTTAACAAACTTTTTGCTTAAATGTCGTGAAACATCAGATTTCTTAAAACCATCTAAACAATATAAACGTTTAGCTAAACGTATAGCTGAAGGTAAATCAACTGCTTTCGGTGAATAATGGAAACTATGTAAACTTTCAACATCACTCTCATCTTCTGATGATTGCGGTGATGATGATTTCTCTTTTGTTGTTGTTGTTGTTATTGTTTCATCATCATCATATAAATGTTGTTGTTGTTGTTCTGTCAATACATCATTTGAACTCTGATATCCATATCTATTATCACAGTATTTCCCTCTATCTTTCAATATCATCACATTATCTTTATCAGGTCCTTTAACTTGTATCACAATACGATGATCACTACCACCACCACCACCACCATCACTATTATGTCTTTGTCTTGGTTCTGAAACTAATAATGTACTGTCACTATCACTATGATCACTAATCTCCATAATACAATCCCTAATTCCCATACTATCATCATCATGATAATCAGGACTAGATATATTAGAGATAGCTTCTGATACACTAAAATCACCATTTATAGGTCCACTATTTTGTTGTTGTTGATGTTGTTGTTGTTGTAAACAATTATTGTTATGATTTGTTGGTTGTAATCGTTTTGAACTGGATTGACTTGACATCACAGAGGAAGACACTGATGTAGGTGATGCTGGTGAACCACCAGAATTTAATGGGCTTGATGATGATGTTGGTGATGTATTACTATTATGCGATGAACTACTACCATTCGATAATGTATGACAAAATTGTTTATGTTGTTGTTGTTGTTGTTCTATTGTTATAGGAGCATTATATGTCCATACTATTCTATCACTATCACTCGCATTGTTACTACTACTACCACCACCACCACCAGAATCCGGTCGTGTATCCAACAATGTATTCAAGGAACTTGTAATATCTTCATCATCAACATCAATACTGACTGTATTTATATCAGAATTTAAATCATTTTGACCACCACCTTGTAATTGATCTTCAGATCTTGATGTACGCACATAATTATTACCACTACTATTATTAATTAATTGTTGTTGTTGTTGATAATGATGATGGTGATGGTGGTGGTGATGATGATGATGATGTGGATAATGATGATCAGTAGTACCCCATTTATTGGCACTAATTGGTGATGTATTTGCCGAATTTGTACCAGAACGATTACCTTTTAAACCTAAATCCATCTCGTTTGGACTATTTGGCACTGAACTGTGCTGTTGTTGTTGATTATAAGATGATTGTTGCTGATGACGTAGATGATGTGTATGACTGTTGTGATAGCGTAAACTATCAATCTAATTATAAATTTAAAAATTAATTAATTTCGTAGATTTAATAAAAAGAAAAACAAAAACACAAACAACCTTTTTTTGTTGTTTCGGCAATATACTAGTTGATTGGGGTATACGTGAAATATTTAAAATATGTTCACCAGTCATCATGTAAGCTTCAAATTTTGGTGGATTACGATTTGTTTTATTTTCTGTAGATGATAATGGTTCCCATTGTAATCGTTCATTACTATCATTATATTTTGATAATAATGGTTCTTCTTCTGGACAACTACCATTGGTACGTGCATGCTGATTATGTGAAGATGGTGGTGGAGGTGGTGGAGGATAATGATGATGACTTTGATGTACACCAGGTTCTGGTCGATTATTTTTATTATTACCAACACCACCACCAGTAGAATTTACTAATTGTTGATCAATTGCACAATTATTACGACCACAATTCTCTTCATCACTATTACCAGTGACAGATTGCAGATGTTTACGGACTGTTGCTTTTATTTTGGGATCTTTAAAAAACAGAAAAAACGAAGTATTTTTAGAATATTTTTATTTTTAACTAAATATTACAATAAAAAAAAAACAATTAAAAAGAGGTAAAAGAAGAAGCAAAGGTGGATTATTATGAAAAACATCTTACCACGTTTTATTTTTAATGTTACTGGATCTGATGATAATCGTAGGCATTTTAAAACTGAAAAAGCAAAATTTTGCGTTAATCTCTAAATTGAGAGATAGAACAAAAAAAAAAAAAATGAAGCAACTGTGGGGTTTCTTTGATTTTTTATTTTAAAGCAAATGCTGTGTGATAATTAATTAATTAATCAATTAATTAAATTAGTGGTGTAATTAATTTTTTAATTAAAAATTCTACAATTATGAAAAATAAATACCTTCTTTTGTCGTAAATCGATTCACATCAGTCTCATTCACTTTCAATATAACATCCCCAACTTCCACCTGGTAAACATACAAAAACAAACAAATTTCATTGTTATTATTAATAAATACATCTACAAAACAATAAAAACAAAAGAAAACTGATAAGAGAATTTCTCTGTTTGATTTCATTCAATTTGATATCATTTGATAAAGTTTTATACAAAAATTGATAGAAAATAAAATTTAATTAAATTTAAAATACGAAAGAGAGAAAAAAATTGTCATCAAATTTCAAGGTAAAAAATATCATTATTGACAACTTCGTGTTTCCATCATGATGATTTAATAAATAGATAATAATGGTATAGTATGTCAAGTGACTTAAGAGATCCAGTAGAATAATAAAAATCAGTTCACAATAGATACAGCAGCAGCAAAGGTTTTGATGGGAATGTTTAAATATTGCCACTATAAATAAATGTCCAATATTCTAAACCAGTGGTTCCCAAATCTATTTTACGGCGGAACCCTTATGCAATATTTCACATATCGCAGAACACTCGCACATATCCATAAAGATCCGAAAGTATTTCTGATTAAATAACGTTTTATGAAATATGCTAATATTTTGGTATCTGTTCGGGGAACCCCAAAATTATTTCGTGGAACCCCAGGAACCTACCTGCTTTTGGTTTTCAATTGGATTTAACCATTTCCATCAAGTTCTCTACTGCTGTATCTACTGTGAGCTAATTTTTATTAATTTACTGAATGTCTTAAGTCACTGAACCGACTATATTCTGTGTTTTCTCAACCCTCCTCCTACTCCACTCATTATCATCGATAAGGGTGGCTACTAGGTATTTGTAGTAGAAATAGTAGGTGGAGGAGGAGGAGGACAAATAATTTTATTCATTTTTAATAAAATCAATACTACCCCTATATACCTATATATCTTATTATCAAAAATAAAATTGAAAGTTTATCAAAAAATTAAACTTACCAATAATATTTTTAAACTACCCCTAATTTACATATTAATCTCACGATTATAATCGTACTTTTTTAAGAGTTTATAGAGGAATAATTAAATAATTCGTACACAAAATTTAAAAGAAACGTGACGCTCATTATTATCACAATATTGATAAGAAAGACAACTCAACAATGAATTTAAAATCAAGCACCACTTTTGATCTCTATACACTTATACAGTATTGAATTTTTAACCCTCTCGATGTGTTTTTTGTTTTGTTTTTGTTTAATTTGTAATTTGGGAATAGCGGTAATATTTGAAATGGCGACGCTACGACGGCAAGACGTCGACGTCGACTGGTTTACAATACTCTCTCCTAGCAGCAGGATAACATACACATACATACACACAAACTGGGTCACACCCAGAAAATATCCCGTCGTCTCCTCATCATAATCTCTCTCTTTCTATAAAATTCTATATAGTAAATAGAAACTTTAAACTAATTGGGGGGACATTATCCGTGATTAAGGAAAATATAAACAAAATAAATAAACATAAAAATTGGATTTATTATAAGAAAGAAACAAACTTCTTTCAAACTGTTAAAGTTTATTTGACACAATTTTCATATTATGAAAGATTAAAGGAAATTTTAGGTTTTCATTATTTATGTTTTCTTAAATTTTGGTATCTTTGGATCAACAATTATAGATTGGAAATATTGATTTTTAATATCATTTAAGTTCATAGTTGTTTTATAGAAATATAATTCTCAACTTGTAGCGGGTTATTCACCTTAAAGGTGATGGAATTATAATGCAACTATGAAATGTATGCATTCAATCTATTTCGAATTTTATTTATTTACTTTCTTTTTATTTTCTATTTTTCTACAAAAGAATCCAATAATGTATCAATGCAAAAACTTTCAAACGCAAAAAAAAAAAACGTAATAATTTAAGTTTTATCAATAGAAACCGATCTTTTTCATTGTTAAAAAAACCGAAAAGTTCGTGTGTGTGTAGTTTTGTTGATGTTTTCTTTCAAAGGTAATAATTTAAATAATTACAGATAAAACAAGACTCTATTATGCCATATCTTAATTTAAATGTAGATGTAACTTTAACCTAGATACCCACCTATATAAATTGTGGAAATATCATTAATTGTTGTAAATTTATTTTTGTATGCCATTTATAGTTAATTGATATTTTTAATTCTATTATCATGATGTTCTTCATCTCTTTACTATATTTTAACCATATTTCAATCGAAATTTATTTAATAAAGACGAGGACATTAGAGAAAGTTCACTTTGATCAAGAAAATTTATTATGAAAAAGCGTACATATACAGGATGTTTCATCTAAGATTGTAATCATATTAATTGTAAACGAACAACCAGGAGAGGATTGCAAGAATGCAATGATAACTAAAGCGTCCTTGTAGATAGTAGCCTTTGGGAGGGATATCTAAAATGGCTTGTAGCTCTCGAAAATAATACGACAGTAAACGAGGGTTCACTATACAGTTGAAAGTCTAGAATTAGGAGAATGACAATAAAACGTTTTGAAAATATATCCTAAAGCTTAGCCTACACACAGACACATTTTGGCGTCAACAAATTTCTAGCTTCTTATTGTTAAGCCGCGTCCACATCTAACGGATCAATGCAAACGAACGCGCAAGTAGAAATAGTAGAATGTTCTTGCATTCGCTTGTGTTCTACTAGCTTCTAGTCCATACTATGCGAACAATTGTTTTCCACGTTCGTTCTAGAGTATCTTGCTGTGTACACACTGTTTGCATTTGCATTCGCTTGTTAGATTTAGACGCAGCTTTAATCTGAACAGTGCCGCACTTGTGTCTAAGCAATGCAAATTGTTCCATGCGAGAGCGTAAATAAATAAATAAACCAAAAACACACGAGACATACTAATTACGACACAAATTTGTGTCAATACTTGCAATGTGTTATCAACTACCTAAATGTATACGTGTGTAGACTAGAGATCAATAGCACTTATACTAATCACACTCGAGATCAAGATGAAATTATGCATCGATCAGCATTAATTCAAACAAAAACAAATAATACAATTTATCTATAAAAACGAATAGATCCGCAACGTCAGCATCATCCCCTTTCGAAACTGATTGTTTTGTAATAAACATAATCCTGTTGTCGTGTCATTGAACTCTATTTATTTATGAATGGGATGGCAGGCAATTTTTATTAAAGACATCTTTTTTACTACGGCTTACTTTTAAACAACTTTATATACAGAGAAAATGTTTTGGGATTAAATGACAGAACCGAATAGCCTTAGATGAAATATTCTGTATATTTCCAAAAATATTATTGATGTTTATTTTTATTATTTTCCAATGATATTAATGCTATAATTTGAATAAACTAAATTTGTATTTAGAACGGAAAATGTTGAATTTTTTGGGGAGGCAAAAACAAATAACGAAAGGAAGAGAATTGGAAATAAATTAATCAAATGTTAATTACCATTTTTCAAAAGTAATAAAGGGTAGTTATTATAAAAAAAATCAATTTCTACAAATCTTATTATGTGATTTCTTTTATTTTGTTGTTTTTTTGAATAAAATCGAATTTATTGTTAAGACAATTTTCTTAAGAGGGTAAGTTTTTACCACTTGTATCTTTTACATCAGATTACCACATACATATAGTATGACCTAAATAATTCTAACAATAGTTATCGATCGATAATAAACCAAAACTAACCGGTAATAATTCAAACACTACCAATTTTCAATAATTATAACTTTTGTTTTTGTTTTTTTCTTCATTTGTTTGTTTATTATTTTTTCGTTGAGGTGATGAATGAAATTTGAATTTTATCAAAAGGATAATACTCTGATGATTCATCAATTATTATCAATTTATATAATAATAAAAAGAAGAAAAATAATGAATTTAACCTACATTTTATTTCCATAAATAGTAAAGGTTTGGTACTTATAATTTTAACATCAAACGTTACGCCCCATTATACAGTATTGGACGGTAAAGTAATCACATATCTTTGTCTGATACATTTGCCAGGCAAATGTAAAGATAAAAAAAAAAAAGTAATAATATTCATGGGAAAGACACCATCTGTTAGATTACGTCTTTCAAGACACAAAATTATAAAATATGGGTCAGGTGAATTTTACATGTAGATATGAAAGAGGGAGTGATGTTTTCATAACTAACTAGAGAAGGGTGGGGTCAACAGTCAAAATTCTTAGACTTCTGATCAGGGGCAAATTTACCATGACGCTTATGATGTTTACAGCTTCCAAAAGGCCCGCCACCACTGTTTCTCTTGATCTCGTTCTAAATTCATGGGAAAGCTATAAGAGTGGACCGTACTGATGCCCCCTCCCGCCGCCAAAATTTGCTAATTTCGCTGTATATGTTATCCAATATTTAGATATAATTCGAGAATTAACGTTGTAAGAATTTTTTTCAAATTGAATATCTAAACAACAAATAGACGATAAAATCAACATATGTTGCAGTATCGTTCAATATACAAGACAATATTTTTGAAGGGTTAGTTTGATAGGGGTTGTATTGTATAAATAAAACAAGTTTTTCACCCCCTTATTTGTTTTGTTTTTTTGTTGTTGTTTGTTTGTCTGTTATAGATTTCACCTTTCCCACACGACTAATTTTAAATGCATGAATAATTCTGACAATGAGGGAAAAAAACAACTGTAGCAGTAGTCTAAGGGTCTATGCACACGACGTCTTTTTCACGCGCTAAACGCAACTAAGACGTGCTGCAAAAGTAATACAGTCGCAGCCTGTGTGTGCACCAGATACAAAAAAAAGTACTGCAACTGCGACTTTTTTCGTAAAAGGTCTTTCTGGATCAAAAATACACGGGCTGGTAACATGCCCGACTTGTGCCGATGTCCGGTTAGCCAATAGAGTTCACATGTCGTTAGATCAGACTATCCACGGCGCACGAGTTAATGATGTGGGCGTGTCTCTACGGTGACTTAGTTCTCAATCTGTGTATTTTTCTTCCAGAAAAACCTCTAGAGTCTGGTCAATTCAACAGCAGTAGTTAGGATGACATCGGTTAAAAGTAAAACTGCTGGATTTGGTACTGAAGCAGACGTAAAAATAATTGAGTACACCCATCTACGAGTGATAGAAACGTAAACAATTTGCTATAACGATTTCTTTACGTACTGCCACGCACGTGAAAAAGGCGTCGTCTGCATAGACCCTAACCAACAATTTTATCGTAGATGGTTGTGATGAAAAGAGGGTGAATTTTTTGGAGATGATCTACTACCAACTATCAATGAAAACTAAGTCAGAACTTTTATAACGTTGAAATATGATAAGAATGAAAGTGGTGATATTTCAAACAAAAAAATCTTGAAAGTTTCCATAAAATGCTATTTATTGAATGAATGTGAGAAAATGTGAAGAATTTCAAGAATTTGTTGTTGTCTGATATTCAACAACAATTATCTGTGAAATTCTTCAATTTCTATAGAAATCCATTTGATAAAATTAAAACTTAATTAGTCACACACAATCTAGTTAAAAGTGTATTATTTTGTAAAATTTCGTGAAACCGATGGAAATTTGCATGAGTCATTTGTTATTAGGTAAAAAAAAAAAAAATTGTAAGTATAATACGGTTCAATAATTAAATGGCTACAAACAAAATTCAAAAACAAAAAAAAATCAATAAACTGTTAGGTTTGTTCCTACCAACAACAAGTAAAAGTTGTTGAAAGAATTGCGAATTATCAAACACATGCGCAGTTCGCTGTTCTCACTATTTGCCTACAATCCCAATCGGCATTTCTACAATTATTTTTTTTTTACGAAAATCATGACAAAAAAGCAACATTGTATAGTGGAACAAAACTAATATATTGAAGTATACGTGTTTTTACAAGAGTTCAATGTTTGTTGGAGAACATTTCATTACGACAAATTGGAATCGATATATCACATATGTGATAAATATACCTTATTTCTGCACAATTTGACATTAATATCTGTTATCAAACTATATATACAACACGTATTATAGTTTATTATCAATAATCAATGTAATAAATGACTCTAGTTCTATTGAGTTTTCTGGATTTATGTTCAACCAAAAATTTTAATTTCAAAGTCAAGCCATATTTGCTTTACTATAAATCCAAATTTTTAATGAATAAAAATACAAAGTATTCGAAGCAAATTAAGATCAAAAGAATAAAGGGTAGGTGTTAGTGATGGTGGCAGTAGGGTAGGGGCTAGACAATTAACAAGTTTGTCGAGATTACATGACCTTATTGACACTGAATTTCATTTAACCCTAACAAAAAGCGACGTATACAAACACGATAAAACTCATTCAAAAACAATACGTAATAAGCGTGTATATTGATAAAATTTTGTTTATATCAATTCGAACATTGATGTTAATTAGTAATTATTTAGAAGGAAGTTCTATAACAAAACCTCAAAAACCACAACAATTTCCTGATGTCTAATGCAAATTGTCAATTTATAAATCACAACTTGTACCACATTGACAATTAATAAACAAAAAAACAACATTGTACTAACAAGAGAAAGTTGTGTAATACCAGTAGCGGTTTGAAATAAAACCGTAATAAACGTGTAGTGTTTGAAAAGTTTTAACTGGCTTTAAACTATTTTCCGTGTACAGCATGCTGTAGTTTCTGGAAAAATAAGTCTTGAGGTTTTGGAAAATCAATAATTTTTGAACAGGAAGAAGGCTCGAGTTCTAAGAATAAGTTGTTCGTAACTAGAGTTGAGCGTTTATAAAATTTTAGAAATTCATTGATCGAAATCTATAAAAGTCATCATAGAGATCGGCCCCACTATTCCAATTCATGCGCTGTTATGAAATCACCACCGTTACACTGAACACCGGCCATCTCAACCGCCGGTAATATTTATTTCAATCAGAGCACACTCTAATAAGCCTGCCTTAAAACTGTTGTGCGGTTATCGTTACGTCAGCAACGCTCTTTTCTATCACAACATCAGGTTTCAGTCAGTACGGATAAAACTGTATAAAGTGAAATGTTTCATAAAGTACAGAGAGCTTACGGGCTATGTTCTTTATCATTCTACTAATATAATGTTGCCGTACTGCTAAAACGACGACGTTATACTGGCGCACGCTGTAGCGTATAAAATCCCTTCCCAACTCAACAAAACTAGGGAACAATCAAATCAATTGGTACTACTATAAAATGAATATCATAATATCGTCTAATGGTAGCCTGGCCTATAGCATATCTGTATCGCTACTATTATCAAAAAATATTGCAGCTTTTAATCAGTTACTGCCGGAAAACTACCCTTTCTCCTTTATATACCAAATTTTTATTATTATTAATGTTTATCACCATAATCAACACAAAAATTTATGATTGCTTTTATTATTTCTCTCTCATTCTCTTCGTTGTTTATTTTTTTGCTTTACTACCTGTTTCATTTTCACATTTTATGATGAAAATTGTAGGAACAACAACATCCCCCAAAAAACAAATATGTTGGTGATAATAATGAATAATGCAATTTGTATGCAAAGTCATGTTTATATACTGACAGCATTATATTCTATTGTTGGGCTTCTCTTTTTCTTTCTGACAAAACAAATAAACAATTCCAACATTTATTGTTTTATTCTTTTGGAAAACAAAAATTTTTGAACTACATACAAATGAATTATGATAAATAAACAATCAAAATCAAGATTTATTAATAATTTTACGAATATTACAAAAAAAAAACTGTATCAATTCCATGTTATTTATTAATTAATATGGCCTACAATTACTATCATTAATTGATCGATTAAAATATAATCTTTGCATTAAATTAACGGTAATTTCTATCATTATTAGAGCTTTCCTAATGTATTTTTTTTCTTGAAAAAAAAAGAGAAAAAACTTAACTCTGGATCTTGTAAAAATGAAATAAAACCCGATATTGGCATTGTTGAAATAAACAACAATTTGAAAAATAAATAGATTTCGGTTGGTTTTAGAGAACTTCAAGTCTTTTTTTTTCCTCAATTTAAAAGTTTTAAAAGCTTTCCGTATACTTTATACAACCACCATCACCACAACATACAAAGAAAAAGAACAAAAAAAAAACAAGCAATAGCATTCCACAAAATATCAATTAATTCGACAGACAAATATGGTAAAGCATATACCATCATTACTCTTGAGGATTGGTAATGGGTATTCCTCTCACTTTAATGTATTTATTTAATTAAAACCAATAAAATGGTTTCACATAGAAATCTCTATCGTATACATATAGGATGTTTCACGCAAACATATACATCTTCATTATTACTTATTTATCTATTTAACTAAAAAATTATTTAGATGGTAAGCTCTAAATAATTGTAACAGGTTTCATTGATAAATAAATAGAGGTCAGTGGCACTCGATTTATCACACACACACACACGCACACCTAATCTAATAGACTGCGAAAATGATGACGTCAGGGGACAATGTTACTATGGTATTACATTCTAAACAAATCAAGACATCCATATATAACCTGACTTAATAAAGTTGATTTGTTTGGAACGCAATGCCATAGCAACACTGTCAAATGACGTCACACGTTCGCAGTTTATTGTAAAAACGAACAGATCCGCATGGTCAGCATCTTACATTTTTAATATCAAATGTTTTCTAAATAATAAACACAAACATGTCGTGTCACTGATCTCTATTTATTTATTCTATAATTTATGTAATAATATTCGTTTTATAGTTCAGAGAACCAGCTTAATAGATTGCCTCATAGTTAAGTCGGCCAAATCCTAACCGATGGGGTATAAAATGAAATGAGTTAAATTTTACCAGGAAACGAATATCTCAAGAAATATTTGCTTTCAGAGATCAATTTAAAGTGTCAGATTTCTAAAGTATTCCTTAATATTCTATTCATGTTTAAATTTAATAATATTTTATATATTAAAGAAAAGATTTGAGTGCAACTGAATTCAATGAAACCCTCCCTTCATCATATACAGACTTGGCATTTCGAATATGAACATAAGAAAAAATACCAGCATCACACAGACTCTTAACTGTTCAAATGTCTAAAAATTCCAACTATTCCAATCCTCTCTCTTCTACCATTCACAAAAATCTTACTTTTGTATATCTTTGTCATGATCATGGTGAAACATTAGCGGACAAATATATCAGACAAAGATAGAGATAGATCGACATTCCCGGTCAAATTCTTGTGTTCGTATTAGAAACGCCAAGTCTATAGATAAGTATACGGTTAATATCCCGTTTTGCTTTCTACAATCGTCTAACAAGATGAAGAAGGATTATAGTTATACACACAGTAGTAAGGTAGATTAAATAGAGAAAGTAATGATGAAAGGACACACCTATAAATGTTGTTACATTCCTACAGGTAACAACAATGGTGACATAATGATAATAATCTTTATCATCAATATTTCTATGTGTATGTAATCAATACGTATTTAAAAACAAAACAAAATAAAAAAAAAACATTGAGGTAAAATGATTGAAAATTTTTATAGAAAGAGAGAAATACGCATTATAACTGATAAAACCAACCCTTGTCCAATATTCTACACACCCAAAAAAAATGTTATTTATCAGATTGGAAAAGAGATGCTTGCCAAAATGATAACAAAAGACAATAACTCATATATTTTGTATCTTGATCAATAAATTCTGAGTTTTCAAAAATTAAAATAACGTCCTTAATTTTATATTAAATAATTGGATAACAGGTATCAGGAC
>JAZBGY010001874.1:0-15792 GCA_037414755.1 Lydus trimaculatus
ATGTAACATTTGCTGAAGACGAAAAAAAAAATTACATTTTTATCGTATATTTTATTAATTATATTATCAATAATCAGTGATTTTTATCAAAATAATTCATCAACAATTAAATTAACCAATTTTAAACAAGTGTTCGTGCAAGAAAACAATGCCTACTAGACTGTTTATAAAAATAACAATTATAAAATTATTCTAGATGCCATCTTGTTTCTAAAGTGGAACATAAACATGGAAATTGACTTTTTTAATAACGATTAACGTATGTTTCCTATTTATTTATGTATTTCTCATATTAATTTATCACAATAATTAATAATTATCAATCAAATTTGATGTAAAATGTTTTATTTAAATTGCATACGAAATCAAGTTATCATGGCGTACTAGCTTTTGTTTTTTTTCGGATGTTTTGGCGCCAAATTCATTAAATTTAAAAAAAATCTTATCAATATTGTTTTTTTTTGTTTTTAAATGTTGTTATCAACGGTTTTTAGGTGGAAATAATGGCAGGCAATGAAGCTACAAGCCAAACAGCATTATGGTCTTCGGTGGTACACCAACCATGCGAAGAACCTGAAGATGCCGAATTACCCAGTACTGTGGATATTGCAGCTTTCAGCACCGGATTAACAGTAGAACCAGCAAATAATAATAATAATAATAACAATAATAATACTAGTACATCACAAAATAATAATAATAATAAGAATAATAATAATCGTAGTGAATCTGATAGTGATTCAGATGTAGATTCTAGTGTAAGTTTGATTTCGTAAAAAAAAACTAGTTTTCTGTCTAATTCTATTTATTTTCCTTAAAAATAAAGAATTCCGGAAGTGAAGAAGAAGAAGAAGAAGCATCACAATCTTGTAGTCAATCAGATTCATCCGATACAGAAACATCAACATCAAGTATTGAATCAACATCAACAAGAAGTCCAACACCACAACCACAACAACAACAACCACCACAACCACCGGAATTCTCTATTACAACATCACAAACAAATGGTTTACGTTTAACAATAGCAACAATACGTAAATCAATTAATAGTCCAACAATAATAAATCAAAAAACGAATAATAAAAGCGGTAATAGTACATGTACAGATACACCATGTTCTACAGATACAGATAGTGATACAGATCAAGAATCAAATAAAACAACAACAACAACAACAACAATGAGAACTTCTAGTAATGTTAAATGTGGTAAAGACAATAATAATATGAAACGTATAGCAACATTACGATCACGAATCACAAAAACAACAGATAAAAAAGATGATAAACGTATCAATAATAATAATAATAATAATAAAACAAAAGAAACGATTACATCACCAAAGAAAACTACAACAAATCGTCAACGAAATCGACAAAAGAAATCAAGAAAGGTAAGAAGAATACGCGCTATTTCTATCTTATTCACACCTATTATTATTATTAGGTAAGACTAGACGAGATTACGTGTAAAATGTTAACATATACATATATATATCGCGCACTACTACCTTCTTGTTTACTATAAACCGTCAGTAGTATTGTCGGCCACGCGACCTCCTCACCGGCATTGGGTTTAATTGATCGCTGAACTGCCTCACTACTAGGTGGTTAAAATACCCAAGTGCTCCCGGTTTTTATTTAATCCGAAAACAACAAAATATCCAATTAGTGTGTTGTTTATTTATTTATTTAAAAAAAAGATGGTGAGACACGTGGATGTTGGTGTAACTACTGATAATAGTGGTGCTTTAGCTGAAGGGGTATGGGAATTAGTGAGTGATTTGGTTAAATCTTATCGATATAAAGATATACAAGAATCATATCAATATCAGGTTAGATTCGAAAATTTTCTAGGTGAAATTTATGTTTACTTCCGGTCGTTTTTAAGTATTATTCACCCTCTGAATTTCTAGAATACAGATTCTAGATAAACGTCTGTCTGTCTACGTCTTTTGTCTTTCCAAAGACTAATTACGTTTCATGATCCACTAATATCATTCAAGGTTGTTTTATTAGCGTTTTAATGAGGGTAGATTTCTTCTATTGTCTCAATTCTAGGTGTAGTAGAATAAATGAAAAGCTGGTAGTAGTCGTTTAGAGGAGAGGATTAAGAGAAAAAAACCTTGTTTTGTGTCATTATTCGAGGCCATGACCTTCTAATTCTTTCCAGATTATTATTGTACGTCTCCCCCACATGATTTGGCGGATTTTTTTTTTTTTTTTTTAATAAAAAAGTTTAAAATTCTACACAACTCACAGAATGAATTGAAATCACACGTTTTTTTTTTTCGGTGATAAATTATTCAACAAAACGATACGAAGTGAAGGATTTTTGCGGTTCATTAAACTGACATTGATCGATTCATTTAATTCTCTTTAACTTCTTATTAAGATGTTTTCATTGGCGGGGGGGATTATCAGATATTAGGTTGTTGAAACTATTATGTAATCGATGCTGTGTGTGGACATCACAACCAGCGCCCTATAATTAAATACGGAATCAAGCCCTTATTACACTTATTTGATGATCATTTTCTCTTGTGTGTTACATACACAGTAAAGTCAAGGTTAACAACTATAACATTCTTGTCGTCTTTACTCTATGTATGCGAATCTTTAAAACACAAATAAAACCGATTCGAACAATAATAATATTGATGAAAAAGGTGGATTAACAATAAAGGGGGAATGAACAACACAAAACAACAACAGAACTCTTTCTTCGGACCATTGCTCTTTATCTTTATTCCGTCTTAATTAATTGCTTTAGTTGTCAAGCAAATTTATTGTTATTTGTTTGTTTGTTTGTTTGTTGAGATGATAGTTTCAATCATCTTTTTGCCACTACAAAATCAAGGATATCTTGGTAATCTTAAGACGGTTGTATTTTTGTGTGTGTGTGTGTGTGTATATGTTTAAATATCACATTTTTCGATTGTATATGGGTTTTTACCTGTCTGGAATTGTTTCTAATTATTGCTAAAATTAAATATCAATTATTTTATACAATATGTTCCACCTAAGGCTGCTGTGTCTTTTTTGATTATTTGTACACTATCCTACTCTTGTAGGATATAGAAGAAATCGACTTGTAACTCACACAAATTAGGCCCAATAATCGAAAATAATAAGTAGAGGTCAGTGGCATGTCCGGATTAGGTTTACTACAAAACAATTACTGAATGTGTATGATGCTGACTTTGTGGATCTATTCGATTTTGGATAAATGGTGTATTATTGTTTTTATACTATTGCGACATCTGCGCCTATTGTGCTAAGCTGCGTTTTAGGTAACAATAAAGCCTAAATGTCGCCTCTAATCTTTATCGTCTATGGTTACAAATTATCGTATAGTGTTGTAGTTATCGCTAGAAAGTTGAGTTTTTTTCAACAAAAGGAATTAACGTTTTGAAGTTTGTGTGGCTATTGTAAGATTTCTAAATAAAGCGCTCACTCACCACCTCATTCTTTCAATTTTTCTAATTGTTTAATCGTAAAATTGCGTAGTTCGTCCATGTATTTTAAGAATTATGTCACAAAAAAACTATAATCTTCAGCTTGATTGTTGCATTTTAAAACCGACGGATATTGGCCTTTCTAGCGCGATAACGCCAATGTAGTCGCTACGTCTGACCGTAGCTTAACAATCATTTGTAAAAGTACCTTTGTAGTAGGTAATAGCAGCTATTGAGAGATTGGAAAACGATGTGTAAAGAAACATTACAACAGCTAAAAGTCCATAATGAGTAAATTAGGAAAAAAGAATAAATTGTGGTTAAAATAGCAGTCGTATTGATAGATAACTAGAGACCAGTGGCACGTCATGATTGTGTTTATTAGAAAACACTTGGAAATGAAAATGAATGATGCTGATTTTTTACGAATTTACGAGTCTTTGTTCACTATTGAGCACTACCTACAAGAACACTTTTACTATCAAGGCATTCTTATACAGGTTGAGACAATTCATCTAGAAACAGGAGAAATCACAAGAACAGTCTGGATTGAAAAGAGATGACTGGTAGTATCTTAGTTATATTACCTACCCTCAAGACTGTCCTATGTTCCTAGATGAAATGTCTCAACCTGTATGTTCTTTACATTCTTAAGCGTAGTCTACACATTGACGGATACATTTTGCCGGCAACACGCATCTTATTGGGGACAGCAGTTGCGAATGTTGTCTTCATGTCCAAACAAAACCTGCAACTTACGAGCGGTAAATAAATAAACATCAAAGGAATGTTGTTAGCAAAGCGTGTCATTTTAAGTGGACGCCTTTTATGTTTAATTATTCGATAATAATTGCAAACTACCGAAAACCAAAGATCATTACGACACAAATTTGTGGTGTTGTGTAGACAGCACTCGTTTACAAATAACAGAAGTGCAGCAGTAGCTGAAACATGCTGTAGATTTGCAATTGAAATACAGTAGTAGGAGAGCCGAATATCTGTATTCCAATCGACGAACAACTACAAGTTTCACACGCTCATGTTTGTATTTTGTTCTGTGCTATTGTTGTTTGTTGTTGATAGATTTCTGATTTTCTTATATCAAAGAGAGAGCGCGCGAACGAGAAACAAATATGTAAGGGGCTTGGTAATCACGAAACCATTTCTTGTCATCTAAACTTGTCTCCATCAACTTTCCAATTATTCAAAAAATTATATCTATTTTATTTTAAATAAATAGGAGGGTATTTCCCCAATATTCGTTATAAAAATATGAATTTCCTGCTGTATCATCTGTTGAAATGTCGTTGCTGTTGCTGCTGCTTGCTTTTTTTGCATTAAATTTTTTTACGTCACAGTCTTGTAATGATATTGAAAAGTGGAACATGTGTTGTTTATGTTAGTCAATTTTTTAAATAATTTTTAACAAATTATTTTAAATTGTAAGTTCTACTATACACATACACCTTACTTTATTGTAACAAATCCACCTGGTTTTGTATCGCGTGATATCGTATTACTCTAATATAGTTTTCCCCCTATGTTTTTTAATTCAAATGCATGCGTCTATATCCCCCTTTTTTTTTGTATTTTAATGTTAAACACCCTACACATTGCATAAACGATTCTTAACTCAATGTGTGTTATAAACTATAGACGACATTTATATTGTTGTTGTTTGTGGTAGTGGCGTCAAGAAAACGCGTTATCATTTAGAAAAACCCAATTTTTCACCCCTCTCCCCTTATCAACCGTTTTTAAATATGCGTGTTAGTATAATTTTCAAGTAAAATGTGTGATTCATATCAAAATTATTGATCCAATGACGACCGTTATTATGAGTTTTTCTTGTTTTTGTTTGTTTTTCTTCAATCTAATAGGAAATTCTCCAAAGTTTTAAATTTTGTTGTTGTTTTTTTTTTTCTTATAGATGGCATCATTACCGTTAACAAGAGGTTCAACATATTCAAGTTCTGATACAGATGAATCGGATGCTGATCGTGCTATATTAGCATCATGTAGTTTACAAGAGATACGTCAAGAAGATTTAGCTGCTATCTTACCTGATCAACAAGAATGTGATGCTTTTGGTGATTTTGAATATAATAATAATAATAATAATCGTAATAATAATAGTAATAGTAATAATAATAATAATAGTAGTGTTGTTGTTGATAAGAATTCTTCAACGCAACCACAACCACCACAGTCACAAACTACTAATGGTGGTGGTGGTGGTGATATGTCTGGTGGATCTGATATGGAATTACCACAACAAGCTGTAAATGCATTAATACAAAGAACAACAACAGAAAGTAGTAGTGAATCAGAATCACATCCACCACCAAATCCAAATACATTATATGCAAATAGTTTATTACAACAATTTGTTGCACAAACACAAATGTTAAATACACCATTACCTATTATATCAACACAAACAACAACTGATAATTTTGTTATTAATAAAAATCCAATAGGTGGAGGGGGAATTGGTGAAATACAAAACAATACAACTAGTAATGATGTAAAAGATGTTGATAATGATTCTGTAAAACGTAAACGTGGTCGTCCTAGAAAAGGTGATAATTCAAATAAATTATTATCAAATGATAATAAAATAATAAATAAATCGATAAATGTTGATTATTGTGGTGATCCAAATGTATCACCAGATTCTGGTATACAAAATAGTCCAGATCATGTATCATCAAGTCCTGAACCAACACTATTAACAAATCGTGAAAGCAATAATAATAATAATAATAAAAATGAATCAAAATGTGATAAAATTACAATAAATAACAATAATAGTAAAGCAAAATTATCAGTAACTTCAAATCGTTTTGATCGTTTATTATATGCAAATACAGATCGTGTCTTATATCCACCTAGACGGAAATCGAATCGTTCTACAACAACAACAACAACTGCAATATCAAAAAAAGGACCAGGACGACCATCAAAACCCAATAATAATAAATCATCAAATGATGGAAAATTGAATGAAAAATCATCAGAAAATCGTTGTAATCACAATAATAATAATAATAATAAAACAAAAATTGATAATAATCGACCAGTATTAGTTGCTAAAAATAATAAAATTGATAATACACAAACAAAAATTAAATATACAACATTGAAAAATTTGAAATTAATGCATAGTAAACATAAACATAAAAAACATAAAAAATGTAAATTTAAAATTATCAAACCAATTACAACAATTAATACAAATACAGATATAAAAATTAATATAGAAATTGATAAATTAATCACCGATTTTATCAAATATTGTGTAATCGGTAGTAGTAATAATAATAATAATAATAAACAACCAATAAGAGAGAATATACCAAATGATATAAAAACAATAAAAAAAGTATCAAAAAAACGTAAAACAACCGAATATAGTGAACGTAGTAAAAAAAAGAAAATCCATAATATTAATGCAAATACACAATTAACAAATAATCTAAATGAACAACGTTTACCATTAAAAAAACGTCATTATTTATATTCAGATGGTAAAAATAATGTTAAACAAATTGAAGAAAATGATGATATTACATTATTAACAATAAATGATGATGATGATAAAGATTCATCAATAAATAATACAACAACAACAACAACTGCAACAACACCAAAAAAACGACATCGTTTAGAAATTATTAATAATAAAGAAACAACATCTACTATCATCATCGAGAATCCTAAAAATAAACCAAAATTATCATTAGAAAACCTGATAACTGAACTAAAAATGAAACGTAATAATGTTTCAAATAAAACTGTAATAACAGAAATTAAAACTGTAACAAATGAAGAAACACCAACAACAACAACAACACCTGTATCGAATCAAGAAACAATCAAACAAATCGAAACAACAACTAAGAAGAAAATCAAGAAAAGACGCGCTATAAACCGTACGGGTTTCCCAACGATCAAAAAGAAAAAAAAGAAAATCACACCAATCATCGAGAATGATCACGAAGACAAACCATCATCATCAACAACAACACTATGTGATCGTGTACCAAAAGATGGTGAAGAATACAACAAATTCATACAAA
Source organism: Lydus trimaculatus (assembly GCA_037414755.1). Classification (NCBI taxonomy): domain Eukaryota; kingdom Metazoa; phylum Arthropoda; class Insecta; order Coleoptera; family Meloidae; genus Lydus; species Lydus trimaculatus. Next base: position 7,543 of record JAZBGY010001874.1, read on the forward strand.
GAACTGCAGATGATGATGATAAAATTATATCGAAATGTGCAGAAGATTCGTTATCAAAATGGGAAATTTTAAGCGAATGCGATAGTTTACCACAAGATGAACGCGAAATTGAAAATATCGATGATACAAATATTTGTGATTTAGATGAAATATCATTAGAGGCAAGTATTGAACGTTTACGTTCACGTTTAGATAAAAAGAAGCGGAAACGTTGCAATAATATCAATAATAATAATAATAATAATAATAATAATAATGAGAAATTAGTTGATGTTTATCCGAAACGTAAATTACGCGATATCTCACCGGCTAGTAGTATTGAACGACGTTTAAAAGATGAACGTGCAACTTCAGCTTCTGGTGATGAATTATTATTGAAAAAAAATCGTAAAATACCTAGATGGCGGAAAAAATATCTATTAGCCGGTTTATTTTCGGATTATTATAAAGAAGATGATGATTTAAAACGTAATCAGGATAATTTGACAACAAAATCACGTTTAATTTATAATCCAAATGAACATCCTTACGGTTTATTACCACCACCATATCATTGTGGTCGATATCTACGTTGTCGGAAGATACCATTTCAATTACCTTATGATTTATGGTGGCAACATACACATTCACAATTACCAGGTCGTGATATTGTACCATCATGGAATTATCGTAAGATACGTACAAATGTTTATAATGTTAAATTAACAACAGGTGCATGTGAACCACAATCATGTAATTGTAAATTGAATTGTGGTGATGATTGTATAAATCGTTTAGTATTAGCTGAATGTCCTGCAATACATAAATGTCAAAATCAACGTATACAAAAACATGAATGGGCACCGGGTTTAGAGAAATTTATGACCGATTCAAAAGGTTGGGGTGTACGTACAAAATATCCAATAAAATCCGGTGATTTTATATTAGAATATGTTGGTGAAGTTGTATCAGATTATGAATTTAAAGAACGTATGGCTACAATTTATATAAACGATATACATCATTATTGTTTACATTTAGATGGTGGTTTAGTTATTGATGGTCATCGTATGGGTGGTGATGGACGTTTTGTTAATCATTCATGTCAACCAAATTGTGAAATGCAAAAATGGTCAGTTAATGGACAATTTCGTATGGCATTATTTGCATTACGTGATATTAAAACAAATGAAGAATTAACATATGATTATAATTTTTCATTATTTAATCCAGCTGAAGGACAACAATGTAAATGTGGTAGTGATTTATGTCGTGGTGTTATTGGTGGTAAAACACAACGTATACGACAATTACCATCAATTGAACAAAATAACAACAATAATAATAATAACAATAATAATGGACGTATTGGACGACCTAGAAAGAATCAAGCAAAACGTACAACAAATAATTTAAAAGATCTACCAATACCACAACAATCATTCCCTGTTATACCGACACCACAAGTTAAACCAATCAGTCATCAACAGAAATGCTTCATATTAGAACATCATTGTTTCTTATTGCGGAATTTAACAAAAGTATTTTGTCTATTATTGTTATAATCGTAGAATTAATTAATTTTTTGTTGTTGTTTGAAAATAGGTGCGAAAATTGCGGGATAGATCGAATAGTTCAGCAACAATATCACGCCAACACAGTATAACACCAACAAATCAAACAGCAACATTTATTAATCATTTAAATGCATTACAAAAACCAAGAAATATACGTACTAGACGTTTAGCACAAGCTGAAGATGATCCCGAATTGAATAAAACAGTAAAATTGGCGTCTTGTTTGAAAGATATCTGGAATACGGTAGCAAAAGCTAAAGGTTTATTTTGTGTAATTGTGTCATTTTGTTTATTAATTATTTTTATTGTTGTATAGATGAGAATAATGAATTGATTGGTGGTTTATTTATGAATTTACCAGCAAAACGTAAATTACCAGAATATTATCAACGTATTAATGAACCAATTGATTTAAATACAATTGAAACAAATATAGCAACTGGTTTATATTTAACACCTGATAATTTTGATAGTGATATGAATCGTTTATTTACAAATTATTTACGTTTTTATGGACGTACACATGAATTTGGTATTGCTGCATTGAAATTAAAAAAAATCTATATTGATGCAAAACAACAAAATTTACGTAAAATACAAGATGTTTTAGGTGGTACAAAACCACCACCGAATTTCGTCTCAAATAAAAATAAAAGTATTCTTTCCATTGTTTATAAATTTTTCTTTAATTGTAATTTTGTTTGTTTTATTTTTAATTAATTAATAATAGATGAAGAAGAAGATATAATTCGTTGTATTTGTGGTTTACCACGTGATGAAGGTTTAATGATACAATGTGAACGTTGTATGGTATGGCAACATAGTGAATGTGTTAAAGCTGATGTTGATGCTGATAGTTATCATTGTGAACAATGTGTACCACGTAAAGTTGATTATGAAATACCATTAGATGAATTTACAGAACATGGCCATAGGTTTGTCTATGATTATTTCAATTTTTAATTAAATATAAATTTTTTATTGTAAAATTTCTAGGTATTATTTAACTTTATTACGTGGTGATTTACAATTACGTCAAGGTGATACAGTTTATGTACTTCGTGACATTCCAATACCAGGTACAGATCGTAAACATACATATGATACAATTGGTAAAATTGATTTTAATGAATTGGATATATTTCGTATTGAACGTTTATGGAAAGATTCAACGAATGGACAACGATTTGCATATGGTCATCATTATTTACGGCCACATGAAACTTACCATGAACCCACAAGAAAGTATGTCGTTTTTTTATGTTTAGGGCCTATGTACACGGCATCTTTTTCACGCGCGTTTATCGCAGCTAAAACGTGGCGTAACCTTTGCACTCGTTCGTGAATTAACAAACGCGCATATACTTCGATACAGACACGCTTCCGTTAACAGTAGTAATTAGATTTAGTTTATAGGGCTCGTTTAGCCTCTTTGGCCTTGCTGAACTGCGACCACAGCTAACTATCTCTCTGGGAGACCTCTTCTCCACTTCAGCAGGTGATAGAGAGTCACGTACGACAGTGCAAGAGCTCATACATACAGAAAATTAAAGAGTTAAGCTAGGAGGTACTTCCTCGCTCACCGTATTCTCCTGATAAGGTCATTTTAATAAATCTCTCCGGGAGACCTCAACCCTACTTCAGCAAGTGATAGAGTGACGCAGCCTAGGTGGTTGAGTCTTATGCAACCCATAAATTTGTGTTTGTATGTTTTATTGTCCGATCCACACAGTCTACATCTCCCACTGCCTATACTTTGTCCAGTTTTTTTTGAAACGGTATATCTCTTGGCATTGCCCAGTTAAAAGCCCCTCTACCAGTCTTAGTTCGTTCCTACTTAGGTCGAGCAGATTTCTTGCATTCTTGGCCAAATAGTCAATAAACTTCTTTGCTTGTCTGTGGGTCTTGGCTAGCCGACAGTATGGCTCCGAACCTATGAGTGGAGCCATATCTCCTGTTCTTGCAAGATAAGATCATCGGTTATTTCGTTCCTAGTAAATCCCTGATGACCTAGCACCCATACAAAGGTAAGTTTATTGCTCTTAGCCAGTTATTTCAGAGATTGACGACATTTCCAGGCGGTTTTTAACTCAAAGCTATAGGCCTTTAGAGCTTGCAACACTTGAGCTTTGAGGTTTCTTCATAAACACTCTTTAAGGCAAATTTCTAATGTAAAAGTTTCGGCTTGCATTATGGTTGGCGACTTTCCTAAGGCTAAGCATGCCCTATGGTTGGGTCTATATATTCCATTGTTCATTTTAGATGGACGATTTACAATTTAGTCTACTTATTCCATTTAGCGGTCTTCCATGATCACATTAAAGGAGACAGCAATAGTAATGGCAGGATGACGTTGGTCAAAGCTTCTCACTGTATTCTATCGATATACAGCAAACAGTCTGTTATAGCGACTTTTTTATGCACGAAAAAGACGTCGTTCGCATAGGCCCTTGTGATTGTACAAAATTTATAATAATTTTTATCAAATTTAGATTCTTTCCAAATGAAGTGATGCGTGTACCACTCTATGAAGCTGTACCAGTTGAATTAATCATACAACATTGTTGGGTAATGGATATAAATACATATTGTAAAGGACGTCCAATTGATGCACCCGAACAACATATATACATATGTGAATATCGTGTTGATAAATCGGCACGTTTATTTAGTAAAGTATCAAAATCAAAATTTCCAATATGTACAAAAAGTTTTGCATTTGAAAAATTTGAACAACGTTTAAAAATCTCACGTTCATATACACCACATGATTTAGATCCGAATTTAATAAAACCACGCGGTCGTAAACCACAAGATAACGAGAATAATGATAATAACAATAAAGAAGTTGTCAATAATAATAATAATAATATTCAAGTAACTGTGCCTGTTATCAAAATACGAGTAAGTTTCATTTTTGTTGGAAATAACAGCAATAATCATGAATCGTTTTTTTAGACTCCTGTAGAACAGAAGGCTCGTTTAAATAAAATCCTATTGAATCTCTTGAGTAAAATGCCAACAAAACAAGTATTGGATGTTTCTTATTTGTTAGAAGGTGGACGTAGACGGAAGAAACCAGTCGATCAACAAACAAAGAATGTTTAATTATTATTTTTTTAATTTAATTTAATTATAATTAATTAATGAAAATGGGTGATATTTTCAAATATTTTACTATTCTCTTTAATCTCTAATAGTTATTATTTTTTTAAACATTATTGAATGTTTATAATTAATTACAATAGAATTGTAGAATTTCAATTGTTTCTATCTCTCTTTCTCTCCTTCTATAGTTATAAAGCAACTAGTCATAGTTTTGTTATTAATTTTTATTTTGGATTCATCCCATTATTTATTTGTAAATATTTATAAACAAATTAAAATTGTTGCCTTTTATCATAGTTATATAACAAAAAAAAAAAAAATAATTATTAAAATAACAAATTTGTTGTATTTTATATAATGAAAAACCAACAAAAAAATTGTACTAATTCTCGATTAATTTCTACCTGATTTCCAGTGTTGTAGTAGATTTTTTTCCGATTGTTTATTGTGGAAAAATAATTTATTTCTCTATTTTATTATTATTATTATAATTATGAGTAATGTTATTATTATTATTATGGTTTGTATTGAAGATTCTTGCCTGATTAGGTCGTAAGATTTAAAGAAATAACAAGTTTTGGACGTTTATATTTCACACATTATTAGATTACAGTTTTCTAAAAAAATAAATTGTTATATTTTTACTATCATTGGATTTATAATTAGCCCAATTATTATTAATAATAATGGTTTTAGTACATTAACCTTGACTGTTATCGTTTTTATCTTAAAACTTCAATTCAATTATTATTCTAATGTATTTCAAATGATGATAAACTAAACAAATAATTGTAAGATTATACACAGACAATTAACATGTTTTGTTAATTTATAAATTGAGCAGTTATTGCTTGAATTGAGTCCGTGGAGAATGGTTGGTGTACCACCGGACGGCGGTTATGGTTGGGTTATCGTATTCTCTACTGCTCTATCTAGTGTAAGTATTTGAAAAATTGTACAAAAAACAAATACTAATGGTGTTAATTTCCAGTTTATTATCGTACCATTATCAGAGATCTGTGGTCTTTTATTTAATTCGATTTTCCAAAATTTGGATTTAACAGCAACACAAATTGCATTAATTTTGAATTTAAATAATGCATTCGGTATGATTATGGGACCATTCAATGCGATCTTATTGAAATTGTTCAATTATCGTATTGTAGCATTAATTTCATCATTTTTAATTACAATCGGTGTAACATTATCAGCATTCTCGCATACTTTCACAATTTTCATTCTAACATACGGTTTAATAACATGTTAGTAAGTTTTGTTAAAATACAAAATGACATGGAAATTGCAACACCAGGAAGGCGGTAGGAATTCCTTGACCATCCATATCGCTGTTCAAGTGATAATGGCTTATCCAACATTCTTTCGATTTCTTTTAACAAGTTTACCAGGTGTATGTTTTGCGAGATTTTGTTCGTTTTTTGATTGTTTGTTTTATTGTGTCATCGTGATATGTGGTTGAGGTGGTAGAATCCCATATTCTTCCCATTTCTTGGCCAGTTGGAAGACTCACTTTTCCAGCAGGAGAATGCCCGTCCTCATATTGTAAGACGTTGTATGGACCCATTAGCAGAGGGTGTTGTCAATCTTGTCATGACCAACCCGATCTCCTGAGCTTTTGCCCATCGAGCATGTTTGAGATATTATGAAGAGAAGACTGAGGAACTTCCTGCAGACACTGCAAGCTCTACAGCACGAATTACAAGTTGTTTGGGACACAATACCTCAAGAGGAAATCGACCATCTGATAGAAACGATGCCACGAAGAGTACGAGAGTTTATAATCGATAAGCGGGAGCAATGCGTTTTAATAGTTAAATGTTCCTAGCAACTTTGGTCAAAAAAATCCTACCCCCTTTGTGGTGTTGCAATTTTCATGTCTATGAGTTTAACTAATAACTGAATTCGTTGAAATTGGTGGATTCCAGCATTAGGTATGGGTATGAATATGTCAGCTTGTATATTAGCATTGAATACGTTTTTTAAGAAACGTCGCCATCAAGCACAAGCAATTGCTGTAACATTACCTGGATTTGGTTCAATTTTAATACCGCAAATTATCAAATTTCTATTACAATATTATACGATTGATGGGGTAATTTTGATTTGTGGTGGTATATGTTCGCATTTATTTATTGCTGCAATGCTATTACAACCAGTTGATGATTATCAATTGATTGTTAATGATAATTGTGATATATACAAAGATGTATGTTTAAATGATCAACAAAACGTCCGTAATAGTGATAATCAACAATGTGGGAATATTCTCGATATAGATCTGTTGAAAGATCCGATTTTCGTGAATCTAATGTTTGGTATGGCTATTGAATTCTTTGCTGAAATCAATTTTACATTATTAATACCGTTTATATTAAACGATAATGGATTTACAACAAATCAAATAGCAAATTTCTTATCAACAGTTGGTGGAATTGATTTAATCTGTCGATTGTTGGCACCTATAATCTGTGATTATTTCAAACAACCACCTAGATGTACATATATTTGTAATATAATTCTATTAGTAACAATCAGATTTTGTAAGTTTTCCCTACTAGTTTTTATTGTTATTTATATTAAATTTTTTGTAGGTTTATTATTATCAAAAGATTTTAAAGTTTTAATTGCGGTAGCATTCCCTTTAGGTATGACAAAAGGTATAAGGAAAGTCTATCAAGGTTTATTGATACCACAGTATGTTCCATTAGAGAAATTACCATCAGCTGTTGGTATGGTAATGATGATTGAAGGTTGTTTTATTTTAATTGGTGGTATTTTGATTGGTTTTATACGTGATGAAACCGGTGATTATACAATGTCTGTTATCGTACTTAACTGTATTACAATGATTACAGCTATAATGTGGATATTAGAGGGTTTTGTTAGTAAATGTCTAAATAAACGTTAATAATTTATTTTTATATATTAAAAATTAAATTTCAAGTTATCGGATGCCCTAATTGCTGAACGTAGTTGTGAGAATGTAGAACTAACTTTCAAGAAAACGTTCTTTACTTCGACGATCAAAGAATTCCACCGGGCAACCGGTAAAATACCCGGTGGGTCAGCAAATTCGGCCTTGCAGGAAGCGACAAGTCAAACGAGTTACAGCACAACTTTTTGATTCAAAAAGATACCTTTCTGTAATTAATCTGCCTCTTTTGTCATTTCTTAGCATTCTGTTCATTAAATGCTTGGAAATTCATGAAAAGCAACAAAACTCCAACTGTTCTAAAAGCATCACTGGAGAGCGATGTTTTTTTTCTTTAAATCTGCAATAATTTTTTTTAGTTCACGAATTTTTTCTGCTCTTCGTCTACTGGTCCTTTCTACACGGTTTAAACGTTCTCTATAGAATGCAACTTTTGTTTTTTGATACAAAATTTGCCTCTTATAATTATCAGGAGATGTACTAAAATGGAAGTATTATAGACATCTATCATCAAGATGCACAAAACTACCTAATACCTGTAATTATGAAAAGCTCGAATAAGTTTGCATTCCGTTTCCGTTGCTGTAGGCTTATCAGAAGAAGTTGAACCATCAAGACTTACCACATTTTCTTTCT
>JAZBGY010001875.1:0-13658 GCA_037414755.1 Lydus trimaculatus
AAATCCGACTAACCAGAGCCTGTCATTTATAACGTATATGATACAACATAGGGCTGAATGTCAGTAGCGTAACTGGATATTTCGGACCGTTATGCAAAAATATTATTTTAATATTAACCAGATTTTTAAAAATCTTCATCTACTACAACTCCAATAACTCCTATTATTAGGCCTCAAACGTTTGAGTCCTGTGAGTACTATTTGTCTTTGCGTAGACAATAAAAATCTAACATAGAGTATGGAAACGTATATTTTACATCACCCGGCATATGTGAACCTACACTTAGTTTCTGTATATAATAAAAATCAGAGCTTCTCAAAATTTACATTTAGAATTTTAATATGGTAACAATAGAAAAATCAAAACAATACACATAAAGCCCACTATTATTAATCAAAATTAGAAAATATTCACTTCCTGTAGAGGATCTTATTGTTAGACAAATTTCATGTAAATTACAGTAAAATATAAAATCTGTATTGTTAGCGGGTATACCGTTTGAGGATCACTGGTTTACAATTTTGACACTTTGTTGTCAAAAAAAAAGTAAGGTTAAATCTGAAGAATTTATTTAAATTTAAATAAACTAATAAAAAAATAATGGATTTAAGTAAACAACCGAATGATAAAAAACTGTACCTATGTCGCTGGTATTTCAAAGGTAAAAACTGTGTTAAAATTCGATTATAATCAAGAAACATAACCTCAAAAAATTTTCAGTTGGTTTTGCATTATTACCATTTCTATGGACTGTTAATGCAATCTGGTTTTTCAATGAAGCTTTTAGAAAACCGGAATATGAAGAACAGAAATCGATTAAAAAATGTAAATTATCGTTAAATCGTTAAATTTTTTTTTTCATTAATTATTGTTTGTTATCAGATGTGATATTATCAGCAATTGGATCGTTAATATGGTTTGTTATTATTACAAGTTGGATGATAACGTTCCAATTGTATCGACAAGAATGGGGTGACTTCGCTGATAGTATATCGTTTATTATACCAGTAGGGGCTGTATAATTGTTTTTTTTTTTTAATTAAAATAAAAATTTTATTAATTTACTGTAATACAACTATCTAATTAGAAATTAATTAATTAATTATTATTCAGAATAATCAGGATCGTTATCATTATCATAACTGTAATCAGCATCTCCATCATCATTATCACAATCAAGATCGAGATCGTCACTTTTCGTATTATTTTTAACAATTTCATTGGCTGATTTTTGATGGAAAACAAACGATATATATTTGGACATATCCCATATTTGTTTCAATACCATATCGGCTAAACCTTTCTTATCACGACAATGATACCAATTTGATAAATCCGATGTACAATCCGCATCTTCAGGTGGATTTTTAATTTGTATTTTATTCAAACAACGTTTACATTTCAAACGATCATGTGTATCACTATCAGTTTGATCATATTTAAATAATTCCCTTAATTCAGCAACACTAAAATGTCTACCGATATCATCATTATTATCAACAACTGTTGAACTTAATGCTTTTTTATGGGTTTGTCGTTGGAAGATTTTCTCTTCAATTGTACCAGCTGTTAGAAAACGATAAATATAACATGGTTTTTGTTGTCCATCACGCCATACACGTGCCATTGCTTGATCATCATTAGCTGGATTCCAATCTGGATCGAACATGATTAAACGATTTGCACCAATTAAATTCAAACCACAACCACCAGCTTTTGAACTTAACATAAATATGAATTCTTTCGATTCAGGATCATTGAATGTTTGTACAATTTTTGCACGTTTTTTTATATTCATTGTACCATCTAAACGTACATATTGATAAGAACGTTTACGACATAATTTCTCAAATAAATCTAATGTTTGTGTGTAATTCGATACTAATACGATTTTATCATTATAATTTGCTTTTAAATTTGCCAAAAAACAATCCAACAACATTAATTTGCCTGATAATTCCGTTTGTATATCATTATTATTTATATTAATTGTTTTCAATAATAATTGTTTAACATTATCAAAACCATCGGCATTATTCTCTTGTAATTTATCATAAATTAATTCCGGATGATTACATAATTTTTTCAATGCTGTTATACTGGCTAATGTACTCAATGATGATGATTTCCCATTACAATTATTTATTACTGTTTTACGTATTGCATCTGAATTGATAAAATTTAAATAAAGTTGTTTTTGAAATTCAGTCAATTGACAAATTATTATCATTTCAAATTTAACTGGTAAATATTTTGTTAATAGATTTGATGTACGCCGTATTAAACATTTATTAACAATTGTTGTTAATTCTTGTAAACAATTAACAGCACGTTGACGTTCAGAGTCAGTTGCTGTTGAATCTTGACCTGAAATTATTAAAAATTAACAATTCATTATTTATTATTAAAGAAATCTGATCCATCATCATCACTTTGATATTTTAACAGAATCATTGGGTAGAGAACAACGTTTACTTTCTTCGACAAACAAAAAGATTGCTCCTAATTGGTCTACAGCCGGGATTCTACGGCGCGTGATTTGGCAAACCATCAAGCCAGGCTTGGTAACAGGTGCATCAGTCATTTCAAGTTCGGCTCGTTGCCGGTAAATTTGTCACGAGTCAAAGAGAAGACAAGCCTACTCAGGCTCGGCTCGTCATATGTCGGACCTGATCCATAGAAAAATGTAGGTTCGCCACACTTCAATACCGCCCTGATTGTCGTTACTCACACGCTTCGTGGGAATATCATTCACGAGCCAAGCTTGGCCGAACCTCCACAAGCCAGACTTGCCAAATCACGCAGTATAGTTGTGCAAACGTTAAAATAAGGAAAGATTTACCGATCAACGCTTTTCTTTTACGTTATTTCCCCCACTAGTGCGCAAATTAATATGATTCTGTTAAAATATTGTTAATGATGTCATTATTTTTTATGAAATGGATGGAATTATCGTATTATTATTATTATTATTATTACTATTATAATTTTTGTATAGTTTACCTCTTAATATGTGATTTTCAAATTTCTTTTTAAATTCTTGTGCACTACCCAATAAGCCTTCATTAACGAAATGTATCAAACTGAAATATTCTAATAAATCATTTTGTATTGGTGTACCACTCAATAAAATACGTCGTTTCGTTTTTAAACCCATTAATGCACGATATGTTTGATTTTCGCAATTTTTCAAACGATGTCCCTCATCACATAACACCAAACCAATTTCACTACTATGTAGAATTGGTGCATGCATACGGAATGTTTCATATGATATAATTAATACGGGTATTGCTGTACGTCCTTGGCCGCGCATAAATTGTGTTAATTTCTTTTTAGCATCAGGACCACCATCCATTATCATCACATTTAATCTACCTTTCAACCACTAATTGAACAAAACCAAAAAAAATTGATATAATTTACGTGAGAAAGAGAGAGAGAGAGAAAAACAAGTAATAATACTTTATCAATTTCGTTACTCCAATTCTTTACTAAAGAACTAGGACAAACTATAATGCCTTTATCAATTGTTGGTTTACATTCTGGTCCTTGACGTATCAATGTCCATAATAATGTGATACATTGTAATGTTTTACCTAAACCCATTTCATCAGCCATTATACAACCATAAGAATCAGGTATTTGTATACCAGTTACACAATCATACATAAATTTAACACCCTACAAATTATTGTGTTATAAGGATTAAGGATTAATCAAAAAAGCTCCAACAAGTAAGCTAGCCAAGGTTGAAATTTAACAATTACGAAGTTGAAGAAGTTAGTTCGTGATGCCACTAGGCTCACCCGTTTAGGCACAGTGTGCCTCTATCATCCATTGATGTAAGAATGAGGTCTACCAGACGGCTAAGAATATGATCGCAGTTCAGAAAGGCTACCCCTACAATCTAAATCTAATCCTACCCTATTCAAAAATTTATAGAAACCTAAAGTTCAACCTTGTCTAGTCTACTTGTAATACAAACAAATAATTCTTTAACAAACTTCACGTTGATGTGGCCGTAAAATATTACCCAAAGCTGGATCAACAACTACATGTACTAATTTCGGACTGCAAATTACAAAATAATTAATTCAAAAAAACAAAAAGATTGATAAAACTGTGTGGAGGAATACCCATCGTTTTTTAGTTGTTCATGTACAGAAGTCTCTGGTGGCGTATATAAAACCAAAGCATTTGGCATATCCGGATCATATAATGGACGACGTACTTGTGAACGACGTATACCCAAATTTCGCATAGAATTTGAACCCTCATAATTCGGTATAGGACATTTAAAAGGTTTCAATAGAATTCGTATGATATCCTCCTACAAAACAAAACAAAATTATTGCTTTTTCCTCAAACAAAACAAAACGAATTACATGATCAATAGGTGAAATAGTTTCAATTTTATCATCATTCACATGATTTTGTTGGGTACGTTTACGCAATTTCGGTAGATTCTCTTTTATATCATCGTTTGTACGTTTTTGTGTTGGATTTTTATTAATTTGACTTGGTGCCCGACTACGACGCTAAAAATTAATTACAAATTAGTAAAAATAAAAATTTAATTATTAATTACACTAAATTCTACCATTATGATTATAAATAATTAATAAAAATAATTTAATCAAATTTTTTCAAGCAATTTTTGAGGTTATGTCAATAATCTCAAATCTACTACCAACCAATATGCAATAAACCAAAAAAATAAAATTCCCTAATATTCGCTATCTTTGTTTACTTTGTTGTATAATTACCATAAATTATGATAAAAATTATCAGTAAATAACTTTATTATCAGTATTTATTGTATAAATTAAAAACCAGTTATATAATGTACATATTATAAATCATAATAGCATTCCAAGAAATTTGTTTGATACGAATCAAATCTTGGTAAATTTATTTTTAGATATTTTGTAGTGGTGGACTTTTATCAGATTAGCCAACATACAATTTCTTTGTTATTTAGATCACTAGATTTGTTAACGTACAGGTTAAGTAATTGTTGTAACAATAGAAAACATTTAATTATTAACATAAAAAATGGATAATAAATAACTATTATTAACAATGAATTGTTAATAATTTTATAGTTTTGTTGTAAATTATTTGCAATATTATAAACAAATATTTTGTTATCGTTTAATGTTTTTAGATTTTAGTAAAAAATTTTTTGTAAATACTTTAAACCACGTATTGTTCATTTAAATTATTAATATTTATATTACAATTATTATACCGTATTGAAGTATTATTTTTGAAAATGAATTATTATTTAAGAGAAATACCATGGGGTATAAGAATTTTACAAAAATTGACTGAAAAATGTTGTCCACGTTTACATTTCAATCGAGATGTTTGGTAAGTCTTGTGTAGAGTATACACTTTTTTTTATCGATAAAAATGAATAATTTCAATCGTTTTTTTATTGTTTTAGTTATAAATCAAGTGTTGTTATATTAACATATGTTTCCTATATGTGTTACCATTTATCACGTAAACCAATATCTGTTGTTAAAGCTGTATTACATCGTAATTGTAGTAATTTACAACCACCATCTGATATAACACCAAATAATCAATGGAATTGGTGTGATTGGGCACCATTTAGTAATTATTTTATAATTTTTTACGTAATAAAATATGTTAATATCAAGTAGACTATGGAAATTGTAACTTTAGACACATCCAACGATTTGTTTAAAAATTATTACAAAAATCATCAATTTATTTAAACAATTTGAATATTAATTGTTATTTCATTATTATTTTATAGATAAATTAAATAGTGAAAAACTGTAATAATGTTTTAAATCAGTTTAAATTTATGTGGGAGTATTTGTTTATTGTTCATGGCCTACTTGGTATATGCGTTTGATAAAAATCAACGCCTACTTTGTTTCTGTTTTTGTTTTTATTATAATAATGATAATAATTGTTGTTTTGTTTTGTTTGTTTTAGATGATACAGATGCAAATGCACAACAATTATTAGGCGAATTAGATTCATCGTTTTTATTCTGTTATGCAATAGCAATGTTTATATCCGGTTTTATAGCGGAACGTTGTAATTTACGTTATTTTTTAAGTTTGGGCATGTTAATGTCCGGTATTTTTTGTTATTTATTTGGTATAGCAAAAAGTTATAATATACATAATTTAGGATATTATATAATTGTACAGGTAATTTTATATTTTTTAATATCTATTATTGAAATTGTTCATCTAGGAACATAAATTACAAGAACCGGAACGGTTTTATAGCCTTCGTATGGGTTGAAAAGAGATGGCTGGTAGAATAATACCCACCCTCAAAACTATCCTATGTTCCTAGATGAGTGTTCACGATGCACGAATTTTGATAAATCGACGCGGTATATGGAGCGCTTTAGTTCGGTCCCGGTTCAGTATTCTTTTCCTTTTAGTCCCGAACTGAGATCAACCTCTTATCGTAAATAAGACTCACTTTAAAAGAACAAGAATTTAATGGTGTAGTAGAATAAAATATGAGTTTTACATTCAAGGAACATAAGGCAAGGTTAGCCACAAAGTATGCCAGAGTTGCACTTTTACGTTCTCTTCTTATACGTTACTATAGACGACATAATATTGATATATTTCGAAATTGTGTGACGTTTTTTTGTAATTTTCCAGGGATTAGCAGGTATAGCACAAACAACTGGCTGGCCAGGTGTTGTAACAGTAATGAGTAATTGGTTTGGTAAAAAGAAACGTGGTCTCATTTTTGGCTTATGGAATTCACATACAAGTATTGGAAATATTCTTGGTATGTATTTTTTATCACTTTTTTCCATGATTTTGTCTTATTATTGTTGTGTAATTGTTTTTTGTTTTATAGGATCTCTGATAGCTGCAGAATATGTAGAAACTGATTGGGCATTATCATTTATAATGCCTGGCTTAATAATTGGTATAGTTGGTTTTATATTATTTTTATTTTTAATTGTACATCCAAATGATGTTGGTTGTATTGTAACAGATGATAATGATAATAATGATCGTTTAAATAATGTAAGTTTAATCATTTTTATTGATTTATAAGAACAACAACAATTTTTGTTTTTATTTATATAGAGACGTTATAAACGTATGGAAAATCGGGTGGCTAATATTAGCACATCACCAAGTGTCTCGGATACTGATGATACTGATATTGTTTTAGGTGAAGAGGTGAGTAGAGTACTTTATCCATTTTTTTTTTTTTCAAAAAATAAAATTGAATTTTTTTCTTTGTTTCTCTCCCCTCTGATATTTCATTAAAAAAAAATAATAAATAAATCGGGACAAAATTTTAGGCAAGATTAAACCGAAATACTCACTATTTGAACACAGATGATTTTGTAAGTGTTTTGTTTTATTTACTTTTATTTCTATTTCTTTTTGAAAATCTTAAAATTGAAGCTTGTACTTTTTCTAAATTGATGATGATCTTCACTACTATCACATTGTCCAATTGCTTATTATTATTATTATTATTATTATTAATTGTTCTTTTGTTCTGTTGATCATTGTGATTCAATTCGGTTTGTGTTGTTTTGATTAGAAAAAATTCTATTTTTTAGGAAATTCAACGACGTGCCAGTGAACGCACATATTTATTAAGGAATCATACAAGACAACAACATGAAGATGGTGAAGTTGCAATTGGTTTTTTGGGTGCATGTAAAATACCTGGTGTTATTGAATTTTCATTATCATTATTTTTTTCAAAATTAGTCAGTTATACATTTTTATATTGGTTACCATCATATGTAAATGCTTCAAGTACATATAATTTAATTAAATTATTTATTTAATTAATTAATTATTAAATATTTTTTTTAGCAACAATGGGAGCAACTTTAAGTGCTGATTTATCAACATTATTTGATGTTGGTGGTATAATTGGTGCTATAGCTGCTGGTGTTATTAGTGATCATAGTGGAATGTCTGCTACAACATGTGTTGGAATGTTAACATTAGCTGCACCAATGGTACTGTTGTTGTTGTTGTTGTTGTTGTTGGGTTTTTTTTAATATAATTTTTGTTCTGTTTCCAGATGTTTGTTTATCAAAAATTTGGTGCAATTAATATCGGTGTAAATATGATTTTATTAATAGTTGTTGGTTTATTAGTAAATGGACCGTATGCATTAATAACAACAGCTGTATCAGCTGAATTAGGTACACATTCCTCACTTGATGGTAGTTCAAAAGCTTTAGCTACAGTTACTGCCATTATTGATGGGACCGGATCTATTGGTAAATTATCATCATTTTTAAAGACTTTTCCCACAGTAGACAATCTAATTGATTTAGGTGCTGCCGTTGGACCATTATTAGCCGGTTTTGTTTCAAATTATGGTTGGGACAACGTATTTGTAATGCTAATGGTATCAGATGTTTTCGCATTATTACTATTGTTACGTTTAGTTAAACAAGAATTTCGTCGTCTACGTACAGTACGCAGAGATATAAGAATAGAATAATTTATTAAAATGTAAATAATTATATTTAATTAAGAATAATTTAATATTTTATACAATATGGTCGTTGGAAACAAATAAATAAAAGTAAGTTATATTAACTTGGACTCAATTTGAAGTTGTAAAAACAAACAAAAACAAAGAAAAATTAAAACAATTAATCGGATTTTATTTTATTTTATTTTTTATTTATCACAAAGAGAACGTACGTTACAATTTGAAAATTATAATGAAAATTCATTCACACAGTTTTGTAATCAACAAACAAATTATACAAATTTTCATTATAATTTTATGCTTTATTTGAAAAAAGAAAAAAAAAACCATTTGTAATTATTTGTTAATTATATTTTCCTCTTTTTGTAGTTTTTCTTTAAACGATTATAATAATTAGTTATATATTTATGTACAAATTTATAATACAAACATTCGTAATTTGACAAAGAGAGAAAAAAAAAAACCAAGAAATTAAGTAAAAATCATCATATTATCAACCCAAATCAATTCGAATTTTGTTCCAATTAAAAATTACAATAGAACCACCCATCATTGAATAAATTAAATAAAAAATTTTACGCAACATAACTATATTCTTCACTAGAATGCGGTGTCCTTTCAATATATTGTTTATCAATTAACGATTCAATACATTTTTTAATTAAATGAACACTTGGTGCAAATGATACTTTCGACTGTGCATAAACCTATAAAATCAATCAACAACATAAGAAAAATTAATTATCGGAAAATAATCAAAAATTACCTCTTGTATTAAGGCATTATGTTTGAGCACTTTACGTGATTTCATTATACGTACAATAGCTGCTTGTAAATACATTTTACGATCTTCTTCAACTGAATTCATTGTTTGTTCAATTTCTTGTGGTGATTCTTTTTGCACAGCTGCATTTATACGAAATTTTGTACGTTTATTACTATAATCCATATTTAATCGTAATACAGTGTCTGGTTGTAATTCCTAAAACCAAATAAATTATAAAAGAGGAGAACCAGATATTTTTGCAGACTAATCGGAAAATATTTTCCAAATAATTGAATGAAATGGAAGAAGAAGAAAATGATAAAAACAATCATAAAATGAAGATAAGAAACCACACTAATGACTAAAACGTCTTAGGCTTTGGCTTTTATAACGGAGTAATGTGATTATAATTAAACCCAAAGAAAATTATTGTTAAATCATCGAACCGCAAATCTCAAATAGAAAAGCTCCTACTATTGATAATCCCAATTCCATCCTTGTTTTTTGACACCTTCCAATTGTTTCAATCTTATGAACTACAATTAATGCAAGACGCCGATTTGGGAGGGATGAATGTAGGCAAAAAGATGAAATTCGTCAATAAACCGTTACTGCAGAAATAAAAATTCTAAGGAATAGAAGAACAGGGTATACACTCAAACAGAAATAAAAATAGAAAAAAAAGTGTGACCGGTGAAGAAAACGATGAAGAGCCAAGGGAAATGACTACATAGAAAGGATGACAAAGAACAAACTGGGGGGAACAAACCAACAATAACAAGACCAAACTGTAGACTACCTAAATATTGATAAGATCCGGGAATATCCACATCAAGATGAAGAAGAATGCATACCAGAACGAAAGGGTAGGTGGTGTGGTGGTGGTGGTTTCCCTGTATGTTATTTAAAAAAAAACAAAACAGATTTTAAATGTTTCTAACTTACCGTTGTGTCAGCTAATAATAATTTGCATTCAATTAAACTAGCAGCATATCGATGATATTGTTCAGATGTTAATTGTAAACTTTCCCTTATTTCTTTATATGTTAAACTATCTGTATTTTCAAATAATAATAATGTTGCCATTTGAAATGTTTGCATTGTAACTAAATAGGACTTTTTCAAATGGCTTAATTTCAATTCAGCTTGACATAAATTATGTAGCCATGTTAATTTGCGTCCATTAAATCGATTATGATAGAAAGTTTCAAACTTTAATTAAACACACACACAATTAAAATAATCAAAATAATAATGATAATAATTGATTGATTCACATACCATTTGTACACTTTTTTCAAGTTGTCTTGGATAAGTGAATGGACTATTTGTTGTTTGTCCTAATGGCCATGCACCAGCTTGTAAAACATAAATACTAAAATTGATACCTAAATCGATATTCTCTTGTTTTAAAAATGTATTAAATTTATTATTTAAATCAGCACTAACTGACATATCAGTAAACATGCGATGCAATTTACTTGTAAATTCATAACCGCACGCTTGTTTCAAACGATTTATCATTGCCTCTTCAGCATCCATACTTTGTGTTTGTTGATGGATTAAACGTTTTGCCAACATGCGTGAATAGAATTTTTGAAATACATCTTTATCATCAATATATTTAAATATTGTTATACTTTCAGCTAATTTCTCATCAACCTACAACAATAATTATTTGTTAGTCTCTGTCATTTGAAGAGTAGAGAGATGATCGACGACTACTACTCTGTGTCTAAAATTGCTTTGAAAGAAAAGCAAAATAGATAGAAAAGCAAAAAAAAATGACTACCTAATTCCTACTGCCTACCTCTGAATCACTGATGCCTTTACTTGATTTTCTCAATAAAGTATCGCAATATTTTGCAAGAAATTCCGGACTTTTACATACTGGCTTACCATGACGATGATTTATAACTGAACTACATGCTTTATCTAATGCACCCATAAAATTTTGATCAGATTTAAAAACTTCTTGTATTAATTGTTTATATTTTTTATAAACACTTAACATATTTTCAACGAATGTTATATGAATATTTTCTGCATCTATATTACCAACAGCCTAATAATTTGTATGGAATTTTATATAAAATAAATATGGAAATTAAAATAAAAATACCGCTAATCCTTGTGTTTTAATATGATCTAAAACTGTATCAACTAACACAACCATAGCATTTTGGACACTCTTCAATAAATCGTACATATTCGATAGATCTTTTTTACGTTCACTTTGCACCATATTCATACATTCACTATAGAGAAATTCTAAATGCTCAGCTACCATATGTATCTCACAACGTTGTGATACCTAAAATGTACATACAACAATCAATAATTTATTTAATTCAATCAAAAATCGTAACAAAGTCCGGATAAAGGAGGAGCAAAAGGGACGTGATGTTTGAGAGTAGGTGTTTTGATGCCATTAGATAGGAAGGAAAGAAAGAGATCCAAGAAGATGCATTCTAAACAACCTAAACAAAAACAATAATAATTGTGAACCTTTGGTAATGAACTTGAATGTAGAAATCTTCTAGCACGATATAATTCTTCTTCAATTTTCCCTTTAACTTTCTCCATATACAAACTGACATTTTTCTCTTGTAGTAATCTAGCTGCTTCACATTTATAATATTCCCCACTATCATTTAAGAATTGTTCCTCAAATAATTCTTGATATAATTGTAATTGTCCTTTTTTCCTATAACTTTGTACATCAACAAAACTTAAAATTGTACCACGTACAGCCTCAATTGTTACATTATTATTATTATATGTTGTTGTTGTTGTTTGATTAAATTTCCGTTCATTATCATAACATTCTAATAATAATTTGACTAGACGTTGGCCTAACGGTGATATCATACCACATTGCCATATTTCTAATGCCAATTCACCAATTTCCACTTGTTCACCATTTGTTGTTTCTGTATTGCCATAAATTATTTCTGCATCACTTAATTTCTGTGCTTTTATATGTTGTTGATTCAAATATAAATATAAACTATGCAAATATTGACTACCAACTGAATATTGTGACCAATAATGATAATAATTTTTTAATAAATTCATCTCACCATCCTCTTGGACTTTTATTAATAATTTTGATACGTGATCGATTAAATATTGTTTTGTTTCAGCATATAAACGATCAGCCATCGGTTCAGGATGTGCCACACATAATGAATAAACATCCCTATAATAATAATAATAATCAAGTAATTGAGGTTAGGTTTTTTCTTTCTATCAACTTACGAGAACCTATCATTCCATACTAAACGTGGTACATGATCTAATGTTATCACACCTTTTATTGTATCCCGGATTGCATTCCATGTTGTATTGAAATCGACACGACGTGGCTTCAACGACATGATCTTTTTATTGTTTTTAATTGAAATTTACAACAAATTTCAATACCCCACACACAGACACACAACACAACACACACACAAATACGTAGAGAAAGGACCACAGAATAATGACAAGGCAGAAAAAATCTAAAAATAAAACGCAATATGCGTTATTGTCTATGTGTGTGTGAAAGATTTCTACAAAAAAAAAAAAAAAGAATTATTTATAAATCAGCTGAAACTTACTGCAAATCAAATTTTAACCTTCTGTGTTATGAACAAATAAACATAAAAAAAATAATAATTAAAAGTTGAGTATATTAAATCACAAATTTCGATTCAATTAACCTCACTTTGAGTATTTTTTTATTTTAAATAATTTTATTGATTGAAAACAATAATTTGTGTTTCATATGTGCAAATTACGTATATACCGTTTTGCTTTTTTCTAGTGTCTTTTTTTTGTTCTTTCAATGAAATGTTTAGAAACCAAGATAAATGACAGTTCGATAATTTATTACCAACTTAAATAATAAAAAGTCACTAATAATCACCGTTAGCTTATATATAGTCATCTCTCTCTATTATATTGTAAATGCATTATATCGATCTTTGTTAGATATGGATTTGTGAGCTACTTTTAGTTAGATGTGATTGCAAATAACGGGTCTTCTATAATGTACCGAGATAGGTGGTAGAGTATGCCGCAACGTACTAACTCGTACTTGTGACAGTTTTATCATGTAATCGCCGATAGTACAATAATTAATTTACATACAACCATTTGCCAGGTTTTTCGACTGATTGGTAGATTAGATGCAAAAGAGACCTTTTAATAAAGTGTGTGAAAAAAAAACTTGCAGGGTAATTTTTTTAAAAATACTCCCAACATGTTGTTATTTATTTATTGATAATCATAATAATAATAATAATAATAATAAAGTGTCATAATAATAATAATAATAATATTCAATAATTATAGTAATATGTTACATATATTTTTTTACAATATCGATGGTGAATTAAATCCACTAGA
>JAZBGY010001876.1:0-15759 GCA_037414755.1 Lydus trimaculatus
TTATAACAAATATTTTTCATAAATTTTGTGTTAAAAATGCAATAATTATTGCAAAAAATCAAAATTATCTAGATAGTAATCATTTGACAAGTCGGAGAAACAATTGTTTCATGGCACTCTACGTTTATTTTGTGTATGGTCTTTTAATTTTTACCTGTAGTATCGGATTTTTTTTAAAATGCTCATATTATTGAAAATAACTATAGGAAACTATAAATATTTGGAATCAGAAAAAAATAAGTAATTCACTGAGCTAAAAATTACCTATGGTTCCCATTTAAAAAAATACAATTTTGTGTTGTATCTGAAAAACGGTAAAACTTACTCTAAAATAGATAAAACAGTTAAAATCTGCGTTAAAAACTGTATCAGAAGCAATGAGAAATTTTACAAATTTTTTAAAAGTATGCAAGATACAGAGCATGTTCGAAATAGTGGAAAAGTTAAAAAACTTTAATAATTCAAAAACAAAAGAACATCGCTAGAATCTGATTCCACCATCTAATTAGTCATAAAAAAGTAGCTCGAGAATGTGTCATCAGTTATCTTGTCCGATCACTGTTTATAGTAGTTTACCTTAAATACCATCGCAAATGGACCATCCAGTACTTACAATTTCAGATTTGATTTGATTTGATGATTTTCTAGATTGGATCCAACCAACCAACGCGCCTCTGAAGGTCTCAACAATCTAGGTAAAAGTTCAAGTAAAAAAGATAGTTATTATACGTGTGTTGGTGAAAGTTCGTATACATCACAAGTGACAACAAGTGCTTCAGATCATGAAGTTTATGCTGAAAGTGATACAGATCCATGGCCGCGTAATAGTTTCGAATAAAAAACAAGGATATTTGTAAAATGGGTTATTAAATTAAATTAACAATTAACAATTTAAGCAGATATATATTATTTCTAAATTATTTTAAAAGCAAATCTGCATCAATCTCTTTTTGTTTTGTTAAAATTTCTTACAATATTTCATAAAAATAGTTGAAAAATTCTCAACATTTCAATAATCGCATAATTATTTGAAAAATTACAAATTCTCCATAATATGATTACATTTAAGACAATGATTTTGGTATCAACAATCACAGGGTGGAATCAAGAGGTCACAAAATTTGATTAAAACTATAAACAACAAGTTAGTATAAGTTTCACAGCCCGTTTCCTTCTTTCAATAACACAAAAAATAAACAATTTTCAAAATATCTACCAGGCTTGTTGAAACTTGTCTTTTAATCAATTAATTTAGTTAGTATTCAGATACGTATTTTATAGAATACGTTGTTTTCTATTTATATTAAAAAAATCACCACAAAAAAATCAATAAATCACACCTAATTCTAAAATATTAGCAATTATAGGACTTATTAGCCCTTTTCAATTTAAAAAAAAACAATTCTAAACAAACAATTTAGCAGTAAATTCAACATTTACAATTGTTATTAAATGAAAACAAATTTCCAAATATATTATATATATACGTATAGAGATAATGTTATATAAATCAAAGTATTCTTTCGGTTCCAAAAATTCTCGATTAACTATCTAAGATATACGTAGGTTTCAACCTACGGCACAAACTTCGCAACCATCAATCAAAACTGTTTCCATCAATCAATCAATCAATATCAAAAAACAGGGAAAGATGTCCCCCTCATTAGGAGTTGTCAGAAAATATCCCAAAATTCGATTAATTAATCTCTTCAACGTGGCGGTACTAAACCGGAAATTTCTAGAAAAAACAAATTCGTTATTATAAACAAATTTCAAATAATTTTGGATAATTCCTATACCATTACTAGTTGTTAATAAGCGATAGAGATGTGAATCATTTGTTGTAAAATTATCACCAGTACCAATAGCTACAAGATGACAATATTGATCATTATCATCACGACCATTATCATAATCTTTAATTAAAGCATTATCTAATATATTAACTTCAGTTACTTTATAATCATTGATTAAATTATTATGATCATCTAAATCATTAATTTCATGATTTAATTGTGGTAATTCTTCTTGATTTTGTTGTTGGTGTTGTTGTTGTTGATTGTGATGATGATGTTGTTCTACTAATTGTTCACCATGTTTTTTACGTTGATGTTGTAATAATTTTGCTTTACTTGCATATTGTTTATGACACCAATTACAATTTTGTGGACGTGTTGTTATACTACCAACAGTTTGTGAAAATGTTGGATTTGGTAAATTTGTATTATCTGGATATGAACCATGTTTTCTATTACTCATTGGTAATGCAGCACCTGGATGATTTTTTAATATATGTGCTTTACGTTTTGAACTACTTTTATATACTTTATCACAATGTTGACAATAATAATCACGTGTTGTTTGTAATATTGGTAAATTTAATTCAGGTACTGAATCTGGTGGTATATCTGGATGACGTTTTGCTAAATGATTTACCAACATACCACGACGTTTAAAACCAATCAAACATGTATGACATTTATAGATAAAACGATGGAAATCGGTTGGTTCAACTTTTGGATTTAATTTTTTTGTTTGTTGTTTATTTTTATTATTATTATTATTGTTATTATTATTATTATTGATTTTTGGTATATTATTTTCACGTTCTTCAGAATGCATCCGTTTACAATGTTCTTTTAATTTATCTTTACGTTTAAATTGTTTACCACAATCAGAACATAAAAATTCACGATGGTCTGAATGACGTAATAAATGCATTTTTAATTTATCTAATGTTGGAAACATTTTCGTACAATGTGGACAATTATGTTTTTGATCACAATGAAATGCACGTATATGTTTCCTAATCATACTATACTTTTTACATACTTTTGTACAATGTGGACATGAATATAAATTATTTTCACAATGTTTTGGTACATGTAATTTTAATTTTAATACATGATCAAAACTTTCTTTACATATTGGACATTCGAAAATTTTTTTACCAACAAAATGTGTTTTTAAATGACCAGCTAATGCTGAATTATTTAAAAAACGTTTATTACATGTTTTACATTGTAATGGTTTTGATTCATCTGAACCGTGTACCAACATGTGACGCTGTAAAGAAAAAAAAATGCAAAGAAAAATTAACAAATTTGTGATTAAAGGCACATTATGCCGGGTCATATCGCACGAGGGGAGTTTTTGGAACATTTTGGTCTTTTACTGGAATCACTAACGAAGAATCAAGAAATCTGTAATACTGTCGTATCAAGTCTGATTGCAGAATAAATCTCTCCATGTGTGGAGC
This sequence comes from Lydus trimaculatus, assembly GCA_037414755.1. Lineage (NCBI taxonomy): Eukaryota > Metazoa > Arthropoda > Insecta > Coleoptera > Meloidae > Lydus > Lydus trimaculatus. The sequence continues at coordinate 3,260 of JAZBGY010001876.1, forward strand.
AGAAATCGGTCGCATTTGAAGATTTCTAGAGCGTAATTTAGGTTTGATACAAATTATGAGCAAAAGAACAATTACATTTGCAGCAGCTGGTGTAATTGTTACTCACTATGCCAACATGCTTCGTAAAAAAAAGGATAAGAAACTGTGCGACCGTGTTTGTGTCGCACAAAGTGGTGGTCATCCTGCTTAGAGTAATGCCGCACTTTTCCGGTTGAGAGGGGAAATCGCTCGTTTTCGGACCTGCCCTTGAGGCGGCTACGGTTTACATAATTGCCAATAGTATTCAATTTTCAGCCATGATTGTTTAGAATGACATTCAGTAGCGCCGAGAATAGATTTTAAATTTGTTTATAAATACGAAATTAAAACAATTTATTATCAATTGAAAGTATCATAAAATAATTAATTAATTAATATCTATTATTTTATGATACTTTCAATTCATAATAAATTGTTTTAATTTCGTATTTATTTGTATGTAAATTTTTAAAATTTTATTGACGCCACTGATTGTTTTTTTAGCCCCGCCCATATTTAAGATTTTAATACTATTGGCAATTATCAAAAATTCGTCAGGGGAAGCGATATTCCCATCACAGCATATTAATATCACTGTGATCGCTAGTAAGACATCGAAAACTGGACAAAAACTAAACAAAACAAAGGAACATGAGCCTTGACATCGATATGGACTACCCACCCCTATATCGTGGAACCATTAACGACTTTATGTCGATTCCTAGCAAGAAACCGAACAAAATCTAAATTTTTTATGTAATTTTTCTCTACATATGTTGGGTAGTGTTCGTACAGATTACTGTGGCGGTTTCGAACCGTTACAATTGGATTGCTAAGAGTGTTTGGACGTATGGCTTTAGTTAGAGAATTAAGAAACAATGAGCTCTAAGATTTTAAAAATTACGTACGAATGGCGGATTCAGAAACAGGAATTAAATCCATTAGTAGTTTTGTAACACAGAACCAGCTCCATCTTATCAAATTCATACAAACCTAATCCTCCAGCCTAACAATCTGTAGAACTGTAGAATCCACAGAAACGATCACATGCAGCTTGTGAAAATGGAATACGGCCCGGCATAATGTGCGTAAGGTTTGAAACCGTGAGAACTTACTCGTAAACGTTCACGTAATGCAAAAATTTTGTGACAAACTGTACATTTAAAAGTTTCCGGTTTCTCCGGTTGTTGTTGTTGTTGTGTTGTTTGATTATTATTAATTAAATTATGTACAGATACGTGTGTTACTAATTGACGTTGTGTTGGAAATTTACGTTGACAACTTGGACAAATATGATTTGTTTGTTCATCAGAATTATCAGGATAATGTTGATAATTATGTATTTTTAATAATGTTTCTGTATTAAAAACCATACCACAACTATCACATTTAAAATAATTTCTAAAATTTAATAATTATATCATTATCATCATCTATTTATTTATTTATTTATTATAAACAAATACTTACGCAACAAATGAGAAATGTTCATCAATTGAATTAAAACGTGTCACTAAATGTTTTTCAATTAAATGATTTCTTAATGCTAATTTACCAGATTGTATAAATAATTCATTACAATTATTACATTTTAATGCTTCATTATTATTTGATTTTTGTTGTTGTTGTTGTAATGTTGTTGATTTTTTTTTAGAATTTTTACAAATTCTACGTGGTTTAATATATTCATCTTTTATATTATTATCATCATCATCATCATCATCATTATTATCAATATCATGTATATTTAAATGTTTTTGTAATTCATCAGATGTTGTAAAATTATCTGTACATTCGAAACATTGCCATGTACGTTCTTCTGGTGGATTTAATACAGTTAATTTATAACGATTTGCATAATTTAAACAATAACCAACCTATAAATCAACAATTTAATTACTCAATTCTATCATCAAATAAAAACTGTTTTTTTTTTTCTATTTTGAAGTGAAACTTTTATAGCGACGACAGTGAGACGCTTATGGAAGGCAAGAAGTTTGTATACGTTTTATACCTGGAATGTCAAATGAGAGTGTTTACACTTGTGCGCTAGCCAAAGGTATCCGCTATGTTGCATGCGCTTGACGTACATGTTGCTACATACCTCAAATCGAATTGAACTGAATAGTAAAACAACGGAGATGTGTATTATGTGTCTTTCAACATAGGACGCACAAAGAATTGAAAAGGCAAGTTGAAAGTGTACAAATGTAAACCTTCCTTATTGGGTAATATTTACACTTGTCCGCTATTCTGTGCGCCAAAAGGCACGTGCACGTGTTGCTGAATGCCTCAAATTGAGTTGAACAGGATAGTAAAACAGCGGAGATATAATCAATCGACTGGTGCATCATGCGTTTTACAAAAGAGTGCATGCTTTTGACACACGAAGAATTTAAAGCGCACAAGTGGAAACACATCGACTTTGGTTATCAATTGGATACATCTCTGTTGTTTTACCATACCGTTTAACTTGATTTGAGGCATACAACACAGTGAATAAATGTAAACACACTTAATGATTGAATACCCTTTGATTCATGCTCCCGGTCGTCAGAAGCTGCATGAAAATTCGGAAACGCAAATACAGGAAAACCTCGATTATTGCAGTTTATAATTTGTTACCAAAAATCCAATTATTGCACTTCAAATTCGAATTATCGCGATTCGAAAATAAAGACACCCATATTATCAGTAATAAAACTAAGATTGCCTTGATGTCGGACTAAAATAAATTGAAAAAGGTAAATCATAAGGACCTATTGGAGTCACATGTTAAGAAACTAGATGATAAAAACCTAATTAAACTTGAAAGAAAACCTGCTTAAGGTGTTCACGGCAACAATAAACAAGATAATCGGGTTTCCGTAGTAAACTTACAATTAGAAAAACTGTACACGTCTTCATTCTAAAACAACTAATCTACTGTGGCAGCTTTTTGACATAATCCGTTTGAGCGCCCAGAGCAATAAATGCACGCATTAAGTATGCTCCTTTATTGCTCAAATCACTATTTGAGTACTCAACGAGTCAAAGTCATTTACACCGAGTGTCAAATGTTTGAGTACCTTATCACGCTCCTAATCTACTCTGACAGCTTTTTGACGGACTCGATTTGAGCGCCCAGAGTACTATGAGCACCCAAACCATTTTTACCACATGTCAAATGTTTGAGTAGTCTTTTATGAATTTTTATGCTCCTCATCAACTCAAACAGCACTTTTACGTGCTCCGTTTGAACGCCGAGAGCAATAAAGAAAGATACGCGCTATATGGGAATTTATGCGCGAAGATTGAATTTGAATCCGATTAAGCGGACCGTTACTGTATTTACATATGTTTACGTAAGAACTTTTAACAAAAATTGGCCTGACATCGTCTGCTACAGAAGTTTCATTTCAATTTTACTCGTATGTGGGTGAGGTAAACAGGTTTTTTTCTCTTCTATAAAATTACTTTCAATTCCTCTTTCGGTGTAATATTCCTAGTTGTTGTAAAATATAAACCATCACCTTCTTGACTTATTACAAGATTTTGTTCATTATAATTATTAGCTTTTCTAACAAAACTCATCCAATTTGAAACATCTACAATAATAATAATAATAATAAATTACATAATTATTAGACAATAAAAAAAAAAAACTACAACTAAATTACTTTCATCTGTAACATTTAAACGATTTATTGTATTGTTGTTATCATTTTTGATTAAAAAAATCAAATTATTTATATCTTCATGAAATTCATTTATATTAAAATCATTTAAAATACCAGTTAATGGTCCAAATTGTGTACGTTTCGATATCATTCTTTTAGCAAATACACCAATATTATCATTATTATCAATTTTATTAAATGTTAAATAGGTTTCTGGTAATGTAGCACGTGCTCTTGATAATACTGGCTTATCAATAATACTATAAACTTTAGATACTGCAACAAATTATTTGAATCAAAAAAAATTATAATTAAAAACAAAACAAATCCTTACACAATTGATCTTCAAAATCAATTTCTAAATTTTTATGTCGTCTAGTCTCGATTTTATATTGATTATTATCATCATTATTATTATTATTATTAATTTTAATATCAGTAGGTGTTAAATTTGTTACATAATTATTGATAACACTGGTTGTATCAATAACTGATGTATTAATAATATCATCATTTAATTCAGTTTTTAATGTATTCTCATCTAATGTTAATAAATCTGATTCTAATAGTGGATCTGGTGTTAATGCATTCAATAATTGTTCATCATCTAAACAACGTTCTACTAAAAATTCTTGTGAACGTACACTGTACGATATACCAGTTTCTTGATCTGTTATCAATAATTCAACTTGTCTCTGCTCATCACCATTATTATTATTATTATTATCATTATTACTATGATTATTATTATTATTAGTTTCTATATTATCACCAATATTACTGACAGATATTGTATTTGTTGTTGTTGTTGTTGTTGTATTATCAGTTGTTACCATTTGTAAAAATTGATTAGCAACATCGTTATTATTACATAAAACTGGCATTGTTTCAACTAATGATGTTGTTAAATTGTTAATAATATCATTTTGTGTTGTTGTTGTTGATGTTGTTGTTACAGCACCATTTGTTGTATCCGATTCAACTAATTGGTGTATAACTATTGGATTAAATTCATTTGATGTATCACTATAAACTGGACTATAATGTGCTACACTACTCATATTTGGATCTAATGGACTAACATGATGTTGTTGTTGTTGTTGTTCAAAATCATAACGATCATTATGTTGATTTATTAAACTATTTTGATCTAATTTATATTCATCTTTAACATATTCCACCTAAAATTAGAATAATTTTATTTCTAATAAATATATTGTTGTTGTTGTTGTTGTTGTTGTTATTTACAGCAATATAGAGAAATGTTGAATTATTTGCTAATTGTCCATTTTGGGTCCAATGTCCAGTATCGATTAGATTTAAATCTTGGGCCCCCTCATCGGGCGGCCCTTCCACTATTGCATCCATGTCTAAATATTTGCGAAATTTAATTAATGTCTGCAACAAATAATAATAATAATAATAATAATAATCGATTCATTCAATCCAATATTTATTAATGGAGGACGATTCCATTTTGTTTTGATAAAAATGATCACATAAAAATCATAAAAATTATTAATGATTTTCTATAAAAAATATGGTTAATTATATGAAAATTAACAAGAAAATCTGTGAAATTCTAGAAATTGCTTTAAATTGTTTATAAAATTATTTAAAAATATTCAAAATAATTTTTATAATTTACATACCACATCAGTACGGCCATCTTGCTAAGATAAAACCACTGTTGCCAGATTTATCACCACCAAATCAGCAAAATGAGTATAGTCGCATCGGTGACTTAAAAGATTGATTAAAGTAATAAAATTAGGACACAATAGATATGAAAGAACTTGATAGGCGTGTTGAAATATTGCCAGTAGTAAATTTCAAAAATTTGTCATGAACAAGTATAAACAGATGTTTTTTTGTAAAAATATGCAAACGGATTGAATAACTCTCATAAAGCTGGTAGTTTTTCCACAAAAATCTTCGGACTTGTTTAAAATTAAATTAATATCAAACTTATAATCAAACAAAACCGAAAAACTAAATCTTGAACGATTGATTAACTCATATTCTGGTGTAAGATTAAAATTAAATTAAATGGATCAACTATCAACTGATGTAATTATAATAACAAACATATTTATTTACTAGGGGAGAGTGGGGTAATTGCGAACACCTAAGCAGAAAATCAAACAAAACAAAACCTGAATAAGAAACTAAGTTTGTTTATTGCTTGTTTTTTAGTCATAAACTCCCATTATCAAATTTGGTAAAAATTCAAAATAAAATCAACTTTAAATTAGAACACAAAACCCCTTATGTTCGTGATTACCCGATGGGCGTGGGGTAATTACGAACACTGGGTGGGGTAATCACAAACAGGGTGATAATCAACATTCGTTTCCTTTTGAAAATAAAAAAACGGTGGAATAAACTTTTCCGAAGCACTAAGTGCTTCGGAAAAGTTCTTATTTTAATATTACACCAGAATATGACTTAATCAATCGTTCAAGATGTACCCAATTTTTTTTTTGTTTGATTATAAGTTTCATATTGATTTAATTTTAAATAAGTCCTAAGATTTTTGTGGAAAAACTACCTGGTTTATGAGAGTTCAATCCGTTTGCATATTTTTACAAAAAACATCTGTTTATACTTGCCCATGACAAATTTTTGAAATTTACAACTGGCAATATTTCAACACCCCTATCAAGTTCTTTCATACCGAATCTATTGTGTCCTAATTTTATTACTTTAGCCAATCTCTTAAGTCACCGATGCGACTATAGATTAGAATAAATTTTTGTCAATTTCAACAATTTATAGCAATTTTGCGTTAGTAATTCAGGATTATTTTCGTTAAATCGGAGCCCAGTATCATATTTATCAATTGCATATTGTGGATAAATTCAGAAATTTGTGTAGATATTGTGATTTGGAACAATTCACAAGGAGTGAGAAGGAGAAGAGTTGCAATAGTAATTTTCGACCAAAGAGGATAAAAAAGAGGGAAGGTTCGCATAAGACTCAATGTAAACAAGCAGGGCCGAAACAAGGGAAAATTTGGGTATAGACAAATCGGGTTTTTAGCGCCCCTTTCAAAAATAAAAAAATAGAAAAAGATTAAAACTATTGTAATACTCGTATAATATATGAGATTTTTTTTTTATGGCCCTGATGAAACTAAATGTCGTATGAAAATTCGCTATTCCACAGAATTAAAGCCTTGTCATCCCAGTTAAGAAGTTTTTCTAAAATTTTTTGATAATTCTGTAAATGAGGGTGCTACAAGAGAAAATAGAAAATAGCAATTTTTGGTTTTCTATCGGTATAATTCGTAAACGATAAAAGATATCTTAATTCTTTCATTGATCTGTTAAATACACAACTTTTCTTCCTTATTTCTTCCATCATTTACGGACGATTTCCAAAATAGCAATGTTAAATCACAATAAAAAACATCTTGTACACCTCTTAATCAATTTCCAGTCATATGCACTTCTCTAAGTATATACAAATCAAAATAATGAATTGTAAACCTGAATTTAGCGCCCCTAGGCTGCTGCCTACTCTGCCTATAGCTAGTTACGGCCCTGTAAACAAGCAGTTTAGCGCTTTTTCCCTCTAGATTTGATGAAAAATTGTAAGATTTGGCATTGTAGAATGACGCAGTAATCTTTTTTTAGCGCCCTCTATTAATCCACATCTTAGCAAATTAGTGCGCCAAATTTAAACCGAACCATAGCAACCAATTTATCAAAAACATCAACAACATGTTTGAAGAATCTGATAACGATATTTTACGAAAATATTTCAATTATTGGCATAAAAAAGTGAAAATCAAACGTGACAATCAAACACTGAATGACCGTAGAATGGAACAACGTGAAAAACTCGAACATTTAATTGCAAATTTAAAATTAAACAAAAAGAAACTATCACCACAACAACAACAACATGAACGAATTTTACCTCCGGAAAAGTATAAAAATCGCTACAGTGCTCAAAAAACTACAATTGAGAAACTTACAAATAAATTAGAGGAGAAAGATCGTTTAATTAATGAATTAAAAATGGGTATATTGAATGATGAAGCATTAAAATCATTGGAGAATAATAAAATTGAAATACGTGAAATATTTGCAAATTGTTCAACAAAAATCAAAATAAATCAACCAATACCATTAGAATATCGTAATGATGAATTTATAATTTCAGTAAATAAAGCACCAAAAATACTATTAGAAATGGAAGAGAAAGCATTGAAACGTGCCCACAACCATCGTATTATACTTGAACGTAAACGTGTAATTGAAGAAACGAGAAAACGTATGGTAGAAATCGGTTTAGAAAAGAAACGTGCACAAGATGAAGAGGAGAAACGTAAAAATTTAGAAGCAATAAAGAAGCAACGTGAAGAACAATTGAAACGTGAACAATTACGACAACGGAATAAAACGATATTTATGGAGAAATGGACGAAATCTGTTGATTTCCACAATAGAAAACTATTAGAATCGTGTTTCAAAAAACTGATAAAACACTATAAAGACAATAAAAACAATTACAAAAGAAGTATTGAACATTATCGCAGAAAATTACAGATAACTGTATTGGATCGTTTGAAAGATAACGTTGATGATTCTTATCGTGCCAAATATCAACTTGCTGATTGTATCTACAAAAACAAATTACTCTCGAAATATTTGCAAATTTTCATCAATCTACGGCTTGATGCTATCAGAAATATGCAAGTAGCTGTAGATTATCATGATTTTCGATTACAATTAAACGTATTTCTGGCATGGCATCGATTTGTTTGTGTACAGATGGCGAGAGAGGATAGTAAAACGAAAATTGCACAAAAACATTACAAAATGTTGAGTTAATTTAATAATTTGTTAATCAATAAAACTAACATTCCGAATTTTAGGAAATTATTGTTGAATATCTTCTATCAATGGCGTTCATTACCGGTAATTTTACAATTAGAACGTGCCAAAGAATTGAAGAAGAGACGATGGCGTGAAAAAGTTTGGGAAATCTTGCCCGATTATCAACCACCAAATCAATTTTAACAAATTTTATTTTATGTCATTACATTGTAAAATCTTGATCAAAATCATAATCTTCAACGTCTAGTTTATCATTTTTTAAATTAAAACTTTCTAAATTATTCGATAATTCTAATGCGATTTTTTCACGACGATTACGTTGTTTTTTCTCTTTTTTAAATTGTTTCTTACGTATTTGATTCAATTTTTGATTACCATCCAATTCCATTTCGGGATCATCTTTTTTAATATTATCCGATTTCGTTTTATTCTTTTTTGGTGTTTGAATGTTAATATTTTTATTCAACTGGAAAATTCGAAAAATTAATCAAAGAAAATTTATGGGGGACAAATTGAAATTAAACCAATTCCTCAGCAGGTTTATCATCTTCTTCCATTTTTTCACCGCTATCAACATGAACTGGTCCTAAACTATTTACAATAAAACCATTTTGTATTGGATCTGATTGTTTTTCAATCAAATCTAAAGTTTCAGTTTCCATCGTTTCGAATTGATCTAAATCGAATTCTTTTGCCATTTCTTGTACAATCGTCGAACTTACATGGATTTGATTCGTATCCTCTTCAGGTGGCAATGTGTAATATTTGATTTTGCCACTAAAATTATTTAATTAATTAAAAATTGACAATTATAAACTGTAATTAGTTACGTATTCCAATCTTCTAATAAACTTCTAGCAGCTGCTACACTATCAGGTATACCGCCACGTTTAAAACGACCCATACGTGCAGCTTTTAAACTATAAAATTCATCAGGTGTATTATATTCTGTAATATTATACATTTCCATCATTTGTTGTTTTGTTACACGTTGTAATATAGCATTTGCTGGTGTTATAGGATCATGTAATTGTGATATTTTCACTGAATTCCTCAATGATGCTATACTATCTGAACCTGTTGCAAATACAATACCTGGTGAATCTAATAATTTAATTTTTGAGTCTAATTGGACTTCTTGCATTGCTCTAAAAATGACACAATTTAAACAATGTTACGAAATTATTAAAAAATTTACTTTGTAACACCAGGAGTGGCACCAACATTACAAGCTCTTGAACGTTTCAAACTATTAATAATAGAACTTTTACCAACATTTGGTAAACCAACAACACCAACACGTATTGACGTTTTTATACCTTTATTACGACAATAATTACCTAATAATGACATTAACATTTCAGCACCAACACTAACTGAACCAATTGTTGTTTTATCTGATTTTGTAAATTTACGTTGTGATAATTTATTTGATTGATCTTGTGTGGATGCTTTAAATGGTATTGTTGGTATTGTATGACGTAGATATTTTAACCATTGATTTAATATATGTCTTGGTACTAAATCAGCTTTATTTAATATCAATACTAAACGTTTATTACCTTTCATATCTTTAATTGTTTGTTCAACTTGTATACAACGTGTACCTAATGGATCACGTGCATCAATTACTTCTAATATAACATCAGCTACTTCAATAACTTTACGAAATTCTTTATAATAAGCTTTCAATGAATTCTCTTGTTTAATATCGTAGATTTTCTCATTATTACTGTTTGGTTTTTGTGTAAAATTCTCATGGATTTTATTACGTAATTCAGCATTCTCAACTAAACCAATTAAACCATTATTCAATTGATTTTGTTTCGTCTCGTTTTTCTGTTGTTCTTGTTCTAATTTTCTTAATTCACGTTGTTTCTGTTTTTCTTCTTCTTTTTGTTTTTTTAATGCTTCCACTTCTTTCAATATATCCTCTTTAAATGGACATATATTTGGTATTTGTATTGTTTCAGTTTTTTTATGTTTTGGATTCTTTTTAGCTTCACGACGTGTCTTACGATTGTGTTCACGTACTTTTTTCTCAATTTTATAACGTAATCTGGCCGGTTGACGTTTCGATTTTTTCTCTATCAATTATAAACATTGTAATGTGTGTCTAAATGAAGAAATATTGCTAAAGAAATACTTACTTGAACGATTTTTTGCCATAATTATGATACTTTACCAACAATACACGTGTTTTTGATAAACTTAACCTAAATTTTCGAGAAATCGGTGACAGTTGACAGATGGACAATATCACCAACTTGATACATATAATTCCCTAGTATTTAAAGATGGGTCTTTTGATGTGAAAATCGAATTTAAAATTTAAATAAAATTTATAAATAAAACAACAAAAAAACAATTCGGAATACTAAAATATGGAATTAGTGAATCACTAAATACGTGTAGTAAATTTGTTAAAATATTCAAGTATTTTGCGTTTAAAAATTCGAGTTTTACTGGGTGGTGTATTGTGTGTTGCATATGTTATTCGATATTCGTTACATCGATTTGCATTGAAATTGACTGGATATCAATTCTAGTTTTCTTATCAAAGTTCATCATTAATCAAAAATAATGACTATTTTTAGATAACAATTAAGAAAATAGTTGTATAATTCTATTTGTATAAACAACAACTAAAAATGATCGATTTTAGGTGCCTACTACCATTTCTCATATTGATTGCAGAAATTCAAACAAAAATGTCTGGTGGTAAATTTTTATATTTTGCTTATGGTAGTAATTTATTAACAAAACGAATTCATATAAATAATCCCAGTGCTGTTAGAGCTGGTATTGGTAAATTAGAGGTTACAAATTGAACATATTTCAAATTATATAAACAAATCCAATAAATGCGACTTTTTTTTTGTAGAATTATCAATTAGATTTTAATAAATATTCTAAACGATGGCGTGGTGCATCTGCAACAATTGCAAAACGGCCTGGTAGACACGTTTGGGGTGCTATTTGGGAAATTGATGATGAACATATGGCATCATTGGACAAGTACGTTTTTATAGAAAATTCCGATTAATTTTTGTCAATTTTATGTTTTGTTGTATTTAGACAAGAAGGCGTCGATGAAAATATCTATTTTAGACATCAAGTTGAATTGATTCTACCCGATAATACAACGAAAACTTGTTGGGTATACGAACAAACCGATCTACCATCATTAACTGAAAATATTGAAGAATTAATCAAAACTCGTCAACCATCAGCTGTTTATCTCAATACAATACGTCGTGGTGCTGTTGAATCGAATTTACCAACAGAATATCAACAATTTTTACAACAAATTCCACATAATGGTTATAATGGTGAAGTCGACATTGGGGAGCAACTTAATGTTGTTTCATAGTTTTCAATTGAAATATCCATTTCGAAAAATGTCTTGTAATCTTCAATAAATTTTCAGTAATCTGTTTTTCGAAATATTCGTTTCTGGCTGCTTAAATCAAAATTCCCCGTTCAAAGAATCAAAAACAGTGCAATCAATTGTTTGAGGTTATGTTACTCAATTCGAATTGACAGTTTACAGGGTCGCCAACAGACAAGAAATAAATCCTAAAATCTACCTAAATGAAGCGTTTAATACAGACGAAAAAACCTTTTTTAACAATAAAAATTGAAATTAAAACAATAAAAGTCTCTTTCTGCTCCCGGTAATTGTTACAATAATTTTAAAAAACATTAAAAGTTCGAGAGAACAAATATAATAAGAATCCTTGCACATTATTCTATTTGTAGCGCAGAAACTAGCACAAAGCGGGATATTCAAATTGTGATTATTTTGAAAAATGTTTTATTAATAAAAAAAAATCAATTGTTGGATAAATATATACAGAATAAATAAATATAGAAAATAAATACTTTTAGCAATATCTTGGTAATATATGTTTTCTATTATCAATCAAAATCTGATGGTAAATCCTTTAAAATCAGGTCTAGCTAAATTTTGCCA
>JAZBGY010001877.1:0-12623 GCA_037414755.1 Lydus trimaculatus
TTTTGTTTATAGGAACTGGTGCTATTATCATATCACCAACTAGAGAATTATCATTACAAACTTATTCAGTTTTATCAAATTTAATGAAATATCATAGTCATACATATGGTTTAATTATTGGTAAAGCAAATATGAAAGAACAAGCCAAAAAATTAGAAAAAGGTGTAAATATATTGATAGCAACACCTGGACGTTTATTAGATCATATGCAAAATACAACTGATTTTATGTTTAAAAATCTACAATGTTTAGTACTTGATGAAACTGATCGTATTTTAGATATAGGATTTGAAGAGGAGATCCATCAAATTGTTAAATTATTACCCAGTAGGTTCTTTTTTTTTGAGGTGAAACGGTTTATACAGGTTGAGACAGTTCATCTAGGAATATGGGAGAAACTATAACTACTGAGATAGTCTTAAAGCATTCGTCTGAGTTAAAAAGACTGTCGTATGTTCCTAGATGAAATGTATCAATCTGTAGATAGAATGAGTTCAAATAATGCCCAGTAGTTGGGAGGGTTGTTGTCCAATATTGATAGCGGTTAGAATAAATAATACTAGATGGCGCTGTAAATAATAATAAAATACAAAATAACTAGGGGGTGTTGTAGAAAGTAATTAAGGCACTCTTGGGGCAACATTGGTAAATGGCGCCCTTTTCTTCCATATACCCACAAACTTACATTAAGCCTAATCTTCTTTCTCACATATTTCGTCCAAGGCTAGTGCTTTACTTGCCTTACATTTCAGTCCATGTTGCAGACAATGTTGTTTATCATAATGCCCCCCCACCCTATAAGAAACAAATAAGTTACAGCAACCATAATCTTTATTTATTCTATTTGTAAACATACCTGGAGTATAAGTCGACCACCAAGATTTTATGCCATTTTTAACCTGAAGCCGAAATCCCATGGCGTGTAATTCGGCGAGCTTGACTTGTGGTTCGAGCTTGTCTAAACTCGACCAGGCTTGACTCAGGGTTGATACTGCTACTAAGCGTGTAAGTTCGTGGTGTATGATTAGCGTTGGCTTGGCAAGTCTGATGTATGACTGACGCGCCCTTTCCCGCGGAGTGTTGTGCTGACCAAGTTTAGTTCGTGACTCGCTGCATCATGCGCTTAACTCGACTTATACGCCGGTATTTGTCAATTTTTAGATATTCTTCAACTTTAAACAATTTTTTTTTGTTTTAATTGTAGAAAGACGCCAAACAATAATGTTTAGTGCAACACAAAATAATCGTAGTGAAGCATTAGAAACGGTAGCATTGAAAAATGAACCAATACGTATAACAATAAATGATAAAATAGCAACAGTAACAACATTAGAACAAGGTTTTTTAATTGTACCATCTGATAAACGTCTATTAACATTATATAATATATTATTAAAAGAAACAAATCGTAAACGTAAAATTATGGTATTTTTTAGTTCATGTAATTCAGTTATATTTCATTCGCAAATTATTGGTTTTTTGGGTATAAAATTATTAAATATACATGGTAAACAAAAACAAGAACAACGTTTTCGTACATATAGACAATTTTCACGTATTACAAATGGTATATTATTTTGTACAGATATTGTATCACGTGGTTTAGATTTTGCATGTGTTGATCTTATAATACAATATGATCCACCAGATGATTCATATGAATATATACATCGTGTTGGACGTACAGCACGTGGTGAAGGTAGTTGTGGACGTGCTATATTATTTCTACGTTTAGAAGAATGTCGTTTTTTAGGTTATTTAACACAATCGAAAATACCATTAAAACAATATCAACCACCTATAAATATTGATCAAAATAATGATAAATTAATACAAGAGAAAATTTATGATATTGTATCCGGTTATGTTGTATTAAAATTAGCTAGAGATGGTTTTATATCATTTATAAGAGCATATAAAGCACATCGTTTAAAAGATGCATTCAATTTTGATACATTAGATTTGGATAAAGTTGCTGTATCGTTTGGATTAAGAAAAACACCACAACTTGATGCGGTAGAAACACCACCACCGCCAAAAGTTTATATGAATCGGAAGGCGAGACGTGAACAATTAGCAAAATTTCCGAAAAATGAACAGTTCAAGCATAACAATGGTGATAAGGAGAGAAAGTGGCATAAACCAAAACAAAATTATGCTAAAAAAGAAGTTGTTAGTAATACAAAAATCAAATTTGAAAATTAGTGATAATAAAAATATTGGAAAAAAATAGGGTTGGTATCATAATTTGCCTGAAGTCTCCATGTCAATCCATGTAATCCTCTAATCCATGGTTTCATATCGTTGGACTGATGAAGACGAAAAGGGTTGTTGGCTTAACAGCTAGACATGCACAGTCCAATCTGTAGGCTTAAGTTTTAGCACTACAGGCGGATACGCAACCACAAGAGATCCCACTAGTCCTCCTTGTGCTTTCTCGCATTGTTGAAGCTAGGCATACACAGTCCAATCTGTTGGATTACACTCGCCTCCTGTAGGACCTTTTGACTCAACAGGTAGGCTTCATGAATCACCGCTGTATGCTGATCTGGTAGTCCTACAACGAAGAATCGGAGCGAATTTATTCCTGCAGATTGAACTGTGAATGCCTAGCTTTAGTAGGAAAGCAAATTAGAGTGGGAGATATTTGTGGGAGGGTAAATGAGTTCACTTTCACAGCTACTTCTGTAGTACCATTAAAGTATATTTGTCACTACTAGAAGAGGATCATAAAGGAAGAAGTAGTTTCTAGGAACACACCTTCAATTTTGAGCTTTATTAGCAAGCTATATTTTTCCCATTCTCGTGGAAACGAAAAAACACCTTTATCTAGTTAGATGCAAGAATTCTGACACTTTAGAGTAGAAAAGGTCTATATGGGATTCGTGAAGAGGTACTACTAGAAATAGTCGATCAATTGGGCTTTATTGACAAAGTTTTAAAATCGAAATATTTGGCTCTGAAACAAGAGTGGAAAGTGGAAAAATTTTGATTCCACTTTTGCCATCGTCCAGGATCTTTGAAATAAAACACGCAGATCCTGGAAGATGCCAAAACAGGGATCGAAATTTTCCACTTGTTGATGAGACTTGAGCCGCCACAAGTCCAGAGTGAAGGCTAGTTAACGTGTTTTGGTACCTTTCTAAGAGAACAAATAGATTTCTGGAATAGACCATGCTGAAGTAGTTTCTAAGAGGCCTAAATAGAAAGATCATCAAAGAATGTTGGCACTTCAGTTTTGGGGGAATTGCTGCAAAATTGAAACCATAGGAGATACTCTCTGTAGGCCTATCGTGAAGAAATGATGCATCAGCTAGAATCCTGTACTCTATCAAAAAAAAACCTTAGACTGAAATACAGTAGGACTTGAGTCTGAAAACTACCCTACATAAAACACATGAGAGATTAGATAAGATGAGAGGTGTCAAATTTGATACCACTTTTGGCATCTTCCAGGACGTTTATAAGCCAACAATTAGTTGATAAGGCTCAAACTACAAGTCCATTGTGAAGGAAGCATAGTTTACGTGTTTTGGCACCTTTGTAAAGAACAAACGGCATTTTGGAACACACCTTATACTGACGGAGTTTCTAGAAGGTCTAAATGTCGTTTGGGGAGAATTGAAGCCATAGGAGATACTCTATGTTGAGTTATTGTGAAGAAACGTTGCATCAACTAGAATCCTGGCCTCTTATGAAAAAGCCCTTAGACTACAGTACAATAGGACTTGAGTCGTAAGCCGAGTTTGAAAACTACCCTAAAACACTTGAGAAATTTGATTAGAAAGCATAAAATGGAGAGGTGGCAAATTCCTTAAATAAGAGTGGAAAGTGGAAAATTTTGACACAATTAAGACTTCCAGGATCTTTGTAAGCAAACAGGTCTAAGAAACGTACTCAATATAGAACGTTGGGCTTGATTTGCCATAGTTTTTATGAACCACTAGTCGAGTGTGAAGGATACTTTACGTATTTGGGCACAACTTGGGATTTTCATAAAAGAACATATAGATTTATGGAATACTCCTTAATGGAGCTCTTAGGAGGTCTAAATAGAAAGTTGATCGAGGAATCTCTACAGAAGAGGCTCATGGATCAGGTTCGAGATCTTTCAGAAATAAAAGAAAGCTTAATAAGGCTTTGGTCCGAAAACTCAACAAATTTAAGGGAAAGTTTTTACGCAATTATTATCAAAAACGTAGAATTATTATTGAGAAACAAACACAAATCACTAAAATTTCCACTTTCCTATTCTCTCCTCAAAACAACAAAAATAAATCACTACCTTTGAGTAATAGGTAGTTAAAAATCTACAGACAAACCCTCTTCAATATAGCAAAAAAAAAACAAATGAACCATTAAGCACCGGAAGTGGCTTTCTTTAATTTGGATGCAATACAATTAGAGCAAACAACCTTTCCAAACCCCACTTACCTCACCTTTGCTACTGCTACTATTACCTGATGTGTCATTGTCATTGTTGTTTTTTAGATGAAATATAGGAAACAAACGGCAGCGAACTTGAACGTGAAAGGATCAAATTAGAAGAAAGTGAAAGTTGAAAAATGTGACTAATCAATAAAATTTTCTCTAAACACTGTTGTTGTTATTATTGCTGCTGCTGCTTCCCTTCTCTCTTCCGTGTCGTTATTATGAGGATTTATCTAAACACTGCTGCTTTTTATTTGTAATTCAAATCAATTTCTTCATTATGAAAGTCACAAAGAATGTTAATCGCGGTGATAGAGAACCAAAAAAAAACAATTTTTAATTAATCTTCAACGAGATAGGAAAAAATCAGAAAGTCGTAGATGTATCGTAGAAAAATTAATAATCACGGAGAAAGGTTGTTGTTTCACTAACCACCACCACCACTGCTACCACTATTGACCATTCAATTTCAACAGTGGAAGTGTCAGTATAAAATCGTGTACCTTCACTAGCATCACCATCACAACATCTACAACACTACTAGTGCTCCTACAAACACGACCAAAACATGTTCAAGGTATTTTTAATTGAAATCTTAAATTAATTGTAAGTCCACAAATTAATTTGATTTATTACAGTTCATCTTAGTGTCGGTTGGTCTCTTCGGAATTGCCTACTGTAGACCTGGATGTAAGTCCAAATCATACACCAGAATTAAGCTATAGTTTGATAATTTCTATTTTCAGTCTTACAAACTGGCGGCTTATCTCTATCCGGTTCTGGTGGTTTAGGTGGTTTACATGCCGGCTCCTTAAATCTAGACACCGGCAGTTCCGGTAGTTATAGCGGTATTGATAGTTATTCAGCATCACATGGTGGTATTGGCGGTGGTTCATCTGGTGGTAATAGTGGCGGTAGTTCCGGTGGTGATTTCCATCATGGTGTCAGTATTATCGGTGGTGGTGATGGTGGACAAGGAGCTTCATTCGATTTAACCCATCATGCTGGTAATGATCATGCCGGTCAAATCTATGGTGGTAGTTTCGTATCATCAGCCAAATATGAAGGTGGACATGGTGGTAATTCCGGCGGTGGTGGTGGTAGCGGCGGCGGTTTAGGCAGTTATGGTGGTTTAAGCGGTGGACATGGTGGTTTAAGCGGCGGTTATGGTGTCCATGAAACCGAATATAGTGATGTTTTAGGAGCTAGTGAATCTCTAGGTGGTGGTGGTGGTGGTAGTCATGATTTTGGAAGTTTAGGCGGCCACTATTAAGAAATTTTTAAATAATTTTTATTTGTTGATTTGTTTTTTTATATTTATTAAAGTAATTGTTGATTAATTAATAAATTAATGTTTTTATCACAATAAATCCTCTTCAGAACGGATATATTCACCGATATCGGCTTGATGGAAACATACAGCCGTTATTGGATCAGCATGTTTACATTCAACTGTTGAACGTGCTGCTATACCGAAACCTAATGGTAGATCTGACATACTGTAAACGATAACACCTTGGTATTTCTCTGTATTTTCACTAATTCGCGCTAAACCGGACTTTGTTGCGTGATTACCGTACAAAAATTGTTGTTCTGCTGACGGTTTCAACCAAATCTTATTCTATAAAAAAACAATAGAATTAACTAATTCATTCGATTAATTCACAAATCAATACTTGAGCATACGGTGCTAGATACGTTAAGGCGGTTATATGCAAGCGAAACTTGTTGCTTTTTGTAAATTTACCAAAACATGTCCCAACTGAAATCAATTGATCACCCGGTATACATTCAACTAATTTCAAATTTCTTTCAGACACATAATAGACACGATCTTTTTGTTCACGAAAACAATACAAACCATCTGGACGTTCAATTAACAACTTCACATTCGGACCAATACTAGAAATCGTTCAATTACGCTAAAATAAATCGGTTTTTAACGAATTTAAACTTACTATTTTGTTAATTTTTCAAATAAAATACGTGTCCTCTCTTCCGACAATCGTTTCATCGCAACAAATTCTTAAATTAACTCGATTAAACTGTAAAAATTGGGGTACAACTAAGGGAAGAAAAGCTACACGTGTACTCCTGTCAAACAACATAACCTCAATATACGATACATTTGAACTACTTTTAGAGGTTATGTTATGTTCACGTTTTACAATTGTGGATTAAACTAGAATGTCTGATGAAACTTTTGAAACTGTACCCGGTTTTTGTCCGGATTGTGGTGCCATATTGCCTCAATTACGAGAAATCGGTGATATTGTGTGTTTTGCATGTAATCGCCAATTTCCCGCCACTGGTAATCAATTTTTTTTTCTCGAGTAATTTGTATTATTCACCCCCTATTTTCTAGTTTTTGGTAATTCAAAGGTGAAATATACGATCTATTTCAATTCACGTGATGCTTATCAAACTGATGATAAAGTAAAAATTGAAAAAACCGAACCTGGTGAGGAGCAAGAAGAAGGTCCGATTGTTGAACGTAAATGTCCACATTGTGGTAATGAACGTATGTCTTATGCTACATTACAATTACGTTCAGCTGATGAAGGACAAACTGTATTCTATACATGTACGAAATGTAAATTTAAAGAAACTGAAAATTCGTAAAAACTTATACTTTATTTATTGTTTTTCTAATCAATCTCAATTACATTCTGTTTACAATACCATTGTTGTTTATTTTCATAATAATTAATCACAATTTCCGGATAACGTACATTTAATTGATTTGCCGGTACTAAATCAGCTTCTTTACAATTCTTCCACATAATTAAAAACATTAATTCACCACTAGCATCAGTTGCACCAACAATACGATCCGGTTCTAAACCACGATCAAAACCTCTAGGACGATTATCTTCAGTTATATTCTTACGTTTTATCTTATCATCATCATTATCTGGTTTTTGTTGTTGTTGTTGTTGTTGTTGTGGTGGTTGTTGATTTGAATCGACTTGTGCCTCATATGCGGCAATCAAATCCGGACAATCTAAATTCTCCTCCGGTTCCCAAGTATTATCTTGACTGAAATCGTTATAATTCCAATAATTATTATAGAAAATTTGATAATTATTAGAAACCTACTCAGAGTAACCTTTCCATTTTAGAAGATATTCGATTTTACCGTTACGTACACGCTTATCTAACACTTTTTCAACGGAATATTCTTCTGTATTATCTTCAATCACCTCTTTTGTTGTTTTTGCTGCAATTTTATTAATTAATAAAAGAAAATTCGGGATTGTTAACAAAAATTACTCACAACGCCCCATTGTTTATCCGGAATAGTTCGTTTGTATCGCTATATAAACTCACTTAATTGTGGTTAAAGTTGTTTATACGCCATCTTTATCTAAATTATACCTGAGTAACAAAGATAGCTAATTGACAAGACAGTTGATATCGAGAGTAGTTCATTTGTTGCACTATTATAACCTCAATTTATTGTGTCGAAATTTGTTTGATCCTCCATCTCTATCTAAATTGTGCGTGAGTAACAAAGATAGCTAATCGATAAGTTGTCGTTGTTTGTACAAATTTTTGACACATGTCAGTTGATAAATAACCGTTATTATTTTGGGATTTTTTTTAAGAAAAGTTGAATTAAAACTTGTAATAATGTCGAATATTGAAGAGAAAGATGTACCGAAATGGCACCATCCATCTGATGTAATGAAATTACACAATTTAAAATTAAAAAAACGTGCATTACAAGCACGAATTAAAGGTAAACAACAATTGACAAATACACCAATAGAATCGAACAAATTAACGAATTTCACCAATATTCTACAAACAACAAAACGTAAAAATCCATTTTTAATCAATGATAATAATAATAAACGTTGTAAAATTGAAACAACACCAATATTAGACGAATCAACCGATCAAACTCTATTCAAAATACTCAATCAAAATGTTGATAAAAAACCAACAAATTTAACAACATTCGAGAATATTTTAGATAAATTAGACGATAAAGATAGTGTAGTTGTTGTAAAGAATAAAGGTGAACCGTTTATACCGGTTGATTGGACATTAAAACGTAAATTACGTTTATGGTCACCACAACCATTTCCATGGAATCAAAAATTGAAAATCAATGAAGAAGCCTCGGGGATTACAGCATTTACACGTTGTTTAGATATTGATAATGATACGAAATTGGATACATCACCAAATTCACGTTTTCATCAATGTTGTTTATATTGGCAATATCCATCATTACCATGGCTAACACTATTTCCACGTAATAGTAGAAATAACGATACAACAACATTTGTAATGAATTCGATAATACGTACAAATCTATATAATACATGGACGGATAGTTTACGTTCTTTATTTCAATTGATACGGACGAAACAATGCCCATATTTCTATTGTTGTACAAATACATTTACAATTCTATTTCGTGCTGCTGGTATTTGTGGTTTTAATGATGTTCATGTATTGATAAGTCCAACAACACGAGGTTTTCGACAATCATTAAAACAAAACGATATCGAGTATTCTATGCCATTAAAACAAAACCAAAACGATCAAGGTTACGACACACTAGATTCTGTAATTGACGATAATCAAGATGAAGATGAAGAATGGTTGAAGAGTATGGGGATTAATTCAGATGAAATAAAACAAATCAATTATAATCAAGCGAAATTACAACATAAAACCGAATGTGAAATCGACAATAGTGAACAAAGTCTGCTATTAATTGAAGGTGTTGAAGTACACGCATTTTATAATTATTTAATTAATTGTAAAAGTATAACTGCAACTACTGGAGTGTTAGCCGGTATACCACCAACACTATTAGCACCGGTAGCTTTTAACGGTGCTACTTTGAATACGTTGAAAATACGCGAAAATAAGGTGCATATCGATAATTGTGATTATTATTCAATTGAACTACTTGGACCAATATTACCGACAACTATTCACAATTTATTTGGAATAAAACCGATAGAAATGAGCGCTACTTTTGTCAATCTAACAACAACGAGTGCTTTTAGTAAAATAACAAAAGAACACAGTACAAATCGACAGGAATGTAATACGATTTTCGATAAAGAGAATTTATCGGATTGTGGTTTGAATTGTAAAATCCTAGAACAATTCTGCCAACCAAACAAATTAACAACTAGTATTGAATGTTTAAAATATAATAGTGAGAATAAAACGTATTTGTGGACGTAAAATTTTATTTATTTGTTCTACCAATAAAGATTATTCGTTAATTCGATTTGTTTGAAATCATCTCTAATTGGTAGTTTTAATGATTTTGTTAATTCGATAAAAGGTTTTGCATTAATTGAATCAATCGGTGCTGCATCCATATACAAAACATACAACGTACAATTTAAACTTTCATGTACACAATAGGATAAAATTTGTGCACCTAGACCGCTTATCAAATTGGGTATTTCCAATTTTTCGCAACGATATTCCGGTGATTGTTCCCCATTTGTTAACATTCTTATCAATGATTCTCCATTTCTATTGATGGTTAAATTTATATTTTGGTATGTAGCAATCGGTTGTGATGTGATACAATAGATAGATTTGCTAATTTTCAACCATTCTGTTAATATTTCGACTAATTCTCCGGTTGTTAACGCATTTTCTGTGTATAAAACGATATAATCATCTTCTAATTTGTATATTTCGATTGTACCATTTTGTAATTTACAAATAAATTCGTTTTTATTTAGTATTAGATTTGTTGTTAATTGTTTTAATTTGTTTGTTTCGATAAAGATGAGTTTTCTTATCGATTTTGGTAAATCAAAATTGCCACTCCATTCCAAAGTGGGTCTGAAATGTTTTTACAATTATTGTGAATAATTTCGTTGCTTTTATAGAAAAATTTGATTACTCTGTATAGGCGGGATATTCGTCTAATTCGTCGTCGATTAGGGCTCTAGTTGTGGGCTCAACAATTTCACCAAAAAGCATTTTTGATTTGCGTTCAAAAAAATGATTTGCAATTAACAATTGACAGTAGTTCAAATGTAGTTGTTTATTTGATTGTAAACGAACTACTCTTACCAACCTAAATAAATAAATCCCCTGATTTGTGCAAATTTTCTGTTATTATCAGATAAAAATGCAGCCAAATTAGGTTTATTGCGGTATTTTCGAAAATTTTGATAAATTTGTTTGAAATTGTGCGTTTTTTTTTGTTGGAATTATCAAAATTTGGGTGATTTTTGTTAAGTTGGCTATAGTTGTTTAACGAAATATGCCTAGATTTCGAACAAAATCTCAATTTGTATAATTTACAACAAAAACAATGATAATTTAATCGAAATTGCAATATTCTTGCGTCTTACAGACAATATTTTGTTGTTTTACAGTCAATTTCAAAATATATATATTTCCATTCGCAGGAAAATAGACACTCAAAAATTTCACAATTTAAAAATAAAAGTAGTTCATATAATGCATACCACAGAACTATTTTGGCAACATTATAAAAATAAATTCCCCTACTTTTGGATAAATTTTCAATTATTCCTAAATAACAATAATAAGAACCGATAAATTTAATGTATTTGATATCTTTTATTAAAAACATTCATAAATAACTCGAGAAAATTGGATATTAAACGAAATATTTCCTCGAATTTAGGGATTTTTAGTTTTTTTTTGATAGCAATAACATTGACGAAATATCCCTAGTTTTAAAAAAAATTCAATTTGTACAATTGAGTAACAAAAATAATGATCATTTAATAGAAATTTCACCGTTATTGCGTCTTACAGACGATATTTTGTTGTTTTATAGTTAATTTCTCGATAAAAATAATTACAAATGCAGAAAATACAAATAACGAACGCTATACTGTCTGCTATAAAAATTCACATACGATTTACAATCTATCTCTTTTTATTAGATGAATCTCAGTCTTCTATCATTGTTTTTACTACAGTAAAATTTGAACGACCATTAATAGATCTTTTATGATTCTGATTGGGACAAGGACAGATATATACCTAGTAGGTAAAACAGACGAAGATAGCACACAAATACAAACATTTGATTGGTCGTTGGATACGTACGATTTGATCAACGACACATGTTAAGCTTCACAAAAAAACAAACAATAAAACTAAGATTTGTGTATTACAAGAAAAACGTGTAAATATGTTTCATTTACAGGAGAATAAACGCTCAAAAACTTCATAGTTTAAATAATTGTTCTAGTAGTAGTTCAAATAATATATATCACAGAACTACTTTGTCAACATTATAACAATAAATTCCCCTAATTTTGGACAAAATTTCCAATTATTCTCGAATAACAACAATAAAAACCAATAAATTCGATAGAATTCACGGAAAATATTCATAAATAACTCGATAAAACCGGATAAAAAACGGAAAATTTCGCAAAATTTAGGGATTTTTAATTTTCTAACCAATTGCAAAATTGACGAAATATCCCTAAATTTCGAAAGAGAAATTGACAAATTCCAACAAAAAAACACAATTCTACTGAAAAACCAACAATTTTCCACCATTACAATGATTTTTCATTACAATTTTCCGGAAAAATTACGATTTTAATTGGATTTGTTGCAAATTGCAGTGGTGTCAACCTATAATCTTCCTCACCCCCCCCTACTTAACCGTAACCGGCCATTCTGCACGGTTTTGACAAGCACTTTGGCCCTTGTTGCAAAGTTTGGTAAATATTTGCACCACAATAAATCAAAGAAATGTAAATTGTACATATCGTTATCAGTGTATTTAAAATTCTACTACAAAAAAAAAAAACAAAAATGTTGAAGGTAATTTGATTAATTTCCACTATCCCCCCAAAAAAAAATTTGGTTTTTTGTTGTAGGAAAAAGGCCAATTAAAATTTGAAGATAAATGGCCAAATATGCGTCCAATTGTATTGAAATTATTAAAACAAGAACCAGTTACACCAATTGAATGGCAAGAATTATTTTATGATGTACATTTAGTATGTTTATGGGATGAAAAAGGACCAATAAAATTACGTGATCATTTACATGATGATATTGTACGTTTTATAAAACAAGCACAACAACGTGTATTAGCCCAACGACAAGAAGAAGCATTATTAAAAGCATATATAACAGAATGGAGGAAATTTTTTACACAATGCAACTATTTACCAACACCATTTCGACAATTAGAAGCA
>JAZBGY010001878.1:0-13298 GCA_037414755.1 Lydus trimaculatus
TGATCCGATTGAACGCGTTTAATACCGTTTGGATCCATTTAAGCAGAGCGAAAGAACACAGCTAATATCAGTGTTGTAAGGTAATTTTTTTTTCCTCATTCGTAACTCGGATCAGTTCGACGAACGCGCGGAGCGAAAACGCCAATAGTTTGTAACAAGCATAAAGATGTTCCAAAATAATGGAATGTTGCCAAATGTGTTGGTATTTCTAAAAATGATATTGTTTTCTACTATAAAGTACATTAGCATAATAGACTGAGAAAGTGATATGACGTCAGTTATTGACAAGTGTTGCTATGGTATCGCGTTCCAAACAAATCAACTTGATTAAATGAGGTTATATATGGACATATGGATGTCTTGATTTGTTTGGAACGCAATAACATAGCAACACTGTCAACTGACGCCATCACGTTCTCAGTCTATTTCCATATATATAATACTCCTATATTCAATGTTGTATATATCAGCCAATGTTTTGCGATTCTGCCAGTAGAGATAAGAACTCGTTCTAGGGTATAAATGCGCAGTCTCAGATGTCTGTCCCACTACTAAATTTCAAATTTATATATACAACCTATTCCACATATCGCAAACGTGTGAAACCTCATATATTTGATACAGCCATATATGTGGCATAACTTGACCCATAAAAGTTAATAATAATACATTTAATGTAGCTGTATACATCTCAGAATTAATTTTGTTTTTTTAATACACCAGAAGAGAAAGAAGTCACTGAATGAAAAACCCCATGTCTGTTTCTATGAGGTGGGTCGTGCTATATATACGTTGGTACCAAATTCTCTGTGTTTCTATTGGCTAGAACGCCAAGGAACTTATAAACATATCAGAACGAGTAGAGATAGACATATACAAAATTACATGGAGAAATGATATTGCTGTCTAGCTTTGATTCCAGAATTTGTGAACTGTAACCTTGAATATAGGAGTATTATATATATGTCTATTTCACCAATAACCTTTACGCGGCGTTGCCATATTTATAACGTTGTTATTTGCGACATTGTCATTTCAACTATTGTAAGGTTTATCGTTGAATAAATTATTTATTACTAATAATTTCAAGTTTTTCTCACCTCTAGTAGTGTTTTTTCGGACCTTATCCAGCGATGTCTATCAAAAAATTTGGGAAAAAAGTCAATATTTAAGGGTTGCCTTTATATCTATCTACCTTTCACCAAGAAAATATTCCTAAAATTATCTGATTAGTAATCAACAAAGTGGACAGATTTATTTTTCTAGATAAATTCACATGATTTTGATTGGAATATTTGAAAAGTGTAGATGTCAAAAACATTGCAGGGGTGCTATCAATAAATAAACTTAATTACGTTCCTCGTTCGTAATTCGAATCAGTACGCCGTGTAATAAACTTTTACTCATTGCATGTAATTTTGATTGTTAAATAAATTATTTATTATTAATAATTGCAAGTTTTTCCTCGCCTAAAAATTTTTATCTAGAACTAATCTATTAATATCTGTCAAAATGTTTATAAAAAGTCACTATATATTCTAGGGTCGCCTTCATTGTCCTAGTACCCAATCAAGTAATTTTAGGAATATTTTCTATTTTCTTTGTTTATCAAATAACAAAATCAGAAAAAAACTCATAAAACCCACCAAATGCCTAAAAACTATAAAACCCATAATTGGAACCCGCTAAAACCCATCATCAAATCGTTATTACGGCCCTGTCTAACGCACCTATCTTTAGTAGATCTGAGAGAAAGATAGATTCGCTTGTTGTTATTAGAGAGAAAAAGACAGATAGCTTAGTGGACGAATCTTAGTTCGCTTACGGCGTATTTTTACGTAACATAAGTTTCATCAATATTTAATAAATAAATTATCAATTCCATGAAAAATCATCATCATTTAACTATTATTATTGTTATTCTGTTCAATTTATAAAAATTAACCACTAGAAATTTAATTTATTTCAATTATCTAATAATACCTAGACATATATGCAACCAACCACACATATACGTATTGTGCATTGCATAAAACTTGCACATGTAAACAAATTTGTTATATTCTGAAATTATTTAAATAATTATTGTACAAAATAATCAACAATTTTGAATTAAACAACACGTTAAATTCTATCAAATTTTAATAAATTCTAGTTTCAAACAATAATAATAACGACACTTTTTAATAATGTGAGGTTATGTGTTCGATATTCGTTTTTCAAACTATTCCACATCGAATTTAAACAAATTCCGTTTTATGATTGAAGAAACGATAAATCAAAACGAAATGCAACATCAACCAGATAATAATGAACCTTTAAATAAGAATAAACGACGTTGTTCACCGCAACGTATCAATAATGATTCTTGTCAAATTCTGGTAAAATCAACAAAATTCCCACGTAAAAAAAAACAATAATAATTGTATGTTATAGGTGGATAATTCAGAACATGTCTTGAATATCCTACAAAAACTATACCAAGACAAATTAATGTCTGATGTATGTTTGATTGTTGGTAATCGTGAACATTATGCTCACAGATTGATATTGTGTGCTTCCAGTGATGTATTTCAAGTATTCCAATAATTTATCGTAAAAATCTAGTATTAATCGATTATTGTGGTTTTAGGCAATGTTAATGCGTCCGGAATGGTCTGAATGGCATGAAAGTCGTGTTGAATTACAAGAATTATTACCGGAATGCGAGAAAGTTTTCCATTTATTTTTAGAATATTTCTATACTGGTAAAATATTAATAACACATACAAATGTAATGCCAATATTAGCATTAGCTGATAAATATATTGTAAAAGGTTTATCATTATTATGTATTGAATATATGTGTAAACATATACCGCATGCAGCATTCCATAATCAATTATTTTTATGGTTACAATATTCAATACCATGTGGACATAATGATATTGCAATAAAATGTGAAAATTATATTAAATGGAATTTAGAATCGGTTGCAAATACACCAGATTTTACAAATATTGATAAAGATATGTTTATTAGAATTTTACAACAAAATGATGTTGTTGTTTATAATGAAATTGTTTTATATAATTGTGTTGTTAGATGGTTGGATTTACAACAAATTAAATTACAACAACAACAACAACAAGAAGATTTTCGTGAATTAGTTGAAACGATAATGCTTTATATACGTTTCCCAATGATGACACCACACGAATTAGCACAATTATTATTATCACCATTAGTGAAACAATTTAAAGAATTCTTTGTTGATCGTATGGCAATCGGTATGATTTATCATTCAGGTAAATTAGAACAAATCCAAACGATTAGTTCGACGAAAATCGGTCGATTATTATTTACACCACGTTTATACACTAGTGACATCTATAGTGCTGTGTTATTAATTGAAAATTTCTATAATTTACCCAGTTATCACACTAGTACTTTTCTATTTTCATCACATATGTCGACAGCTGATTGTGATTCAGATAAAATCACCGATTGGATTGTTGATTTATATCCAAAAGGTGTATGGTTTCGTAAATGTTCATTAATTGTATGGCAAGGCACCTTAGAAGTACCAGAAGAGATAATAACAACGGTACGTTTATCGTTAACTTGTCGACAATTATTACAGGAAACTATACGTGTTAAAGTGACAGTTTTGATTTATGGGATACAAGGTGGTATTGAACATGTTATGGAAGTACGTGAACGAATCCATCAATTTAATTCCGATGATCGTGTAATGAATATTGATAATTTAATACCATTTCATGAATTAAATCCAACTGTTTCTGTACATAGTTATAAAAGTCCATATTTAATTGGTCAAAATCGTGATGAATTAAAATTAAATATTGTTATAACATTGTTGAATAATCATAATTATAACGACTGATTTTTGTATGTTAAATCAATAATAATTAATAAATTTATTTCTGTTAAATATACTAAAGAACCTTCCAAGCTTCCTCAAAAGCTGAACATAATTTTGTACAAGTTAATGCAGCCGATAATGGATAATTACTAATCGATACAGTTTCTTCAATATAATCAACATTTAAATTACCACGAGCTATTGCACCAACAACAAAAACAATAGGTTCTTCATTTTCTGGTATCAATTCGCTACATTTTGTTAATTTATTCGAACTAAACGATGTACCATATTTTTTAACACCAACTGGTAGATGATCGGTGATGGGATTTTTGATGACTTTCAACAATTTCGGACCATTTTCAGCACGTATCGAATATTTATGAAGTAATTGTACTGTAATTGAATAATTATGAGTGATTTTTATAAAAAAATAAAACAAAAAACAAACCCATTAATCCAGCAAATCGTTTGAATGTTCTCGGTATACGTGTCTGTGGATGGATTTCAATTAAAACATTATTAGCTGTATGTACGTAAACTTGTAATAAACCAGCTCGATTTAACGGACTATCCAATAACATTAAAAGACATTGATGGACGATATCCGGTCGACATAAGCCAGGTTGGCGATTTTCTCTTTTTAAAATATTACTATGATCATCACAATTTAATAATTCGAATTTATTTCCAACCTAATATGGGAATTTTTATGAAAAAAATCATCAAATTTTCGATAAGCGAGTTACCTTAACAGTTTCAAGTTGTGCACCTTCTAATATTATAATTAAACGTTTCTCTTGATTTTTTAAATGATCCGTATGGAAATGTTTCGGTGTTGGATCATATTCGTTATCATTTTTATCGATTTGTTTACGTTTTTTACCCATTTTTGACAAAACAACAACAAACACGTTTACCCAAATTTTTAAGGTTATGTAGTTTGAGGTTATGTCAATCAAAAATTAGCAGAATAGCCAAATTTATAAAACTAATAATCCCTAGAATTACATGTATCTAGAGCCTGTTTACGTAAAAATGAGTAGATGAGAGTTGACGTCATGCGCGATAAAACTATTGTTTGATACGAAATTAAATCAGTTGCGCAACTTATAAATAAGGTTGTCTGGAATTGAGTGGGTTATAAGTAAAATTTGGTGTTCAAAGCGTTTTGATTGGTTAATTTTGTCGAAATATCGAACAACCAATCTGATATTGACGCGCTTTTTTTGAATTTATCCAAATTTATTGTTAATAATCAGGTTTTAAATAATACAATTATCTGATGGTTTATTTCATTTAATTGTAAAACGGAAGAAATCGACTTCAATATCTACAGATTTCTTCTTATGAAATTTATATGTTAATGGTAGATCATAACGTAATTCAGCTAATACTTCAGCTGTACAATTCAAGTTTTCAGCAACTTTCAATATATGTGATCTTGTTGTTGTTTTATGTAATGAATAAACAACATTTGTTGTTAAATTTAATGCAATTTGTAAAAATTTCATATCAATCCCTGTGTTATTTTTTGTACCAAATGGTGGATTCATTAGAATTGTATCAAATTTTTGATAAAATTCTATTGGTAAATTATTAATAATATCACATTGTATTAAATCAATATTATTAATATCATAATTGATAATATTCTCTTGACATATATCAAGTGCATCATTATCAATTTCAAAACCAATAATATAATCAGCATTTAATATTGAAGCACCTATTGTTAAAGCACCACAACCACAACCCAAATCAGCCACAAATTTATCTGTAATATCACCATATTGCGACTGAAAAAATACGAAATTAATTAGATTATTTGGTAATTTATTTAAACAATTATCACCTGTATTGTGTGTAACATATGTGAACTTAAATGTGGTGGTGTAACATATTGTTCTAAAACAATTTTCGGTTTAACAAATGTCGATATTGATTGTAAATGTTCTTGTAAATGTTTTAATTTCATACAAGGCCACATTATTAATTAATTAATTTATTATTTTCAAAACGTGGCAATACAGGTAATATCATATTACCAAATGATGAATCTTGTCCAACAAAATAACCAGTTGATTGTTGATTTGCTGTTTTCAACGCTTGTCTTTGTACAGAATTCATAGAATCTGATGATTGTTCATTGATTATTGCTGTTGTTGGTGTTGTTGTTGTTGCTGAAGCTGTTGTTGTAGTTGTTGTTGTTACAGCAGCTATTACAGCTGTACCTGTTATTGTTGATGTTGTATTTAATGTTGATACAACACCTTGTTTTAACAATAATTGTTTTTTTAAATGTAGATCTTCTAGAATTTTACGATTCGTTATTTCTACAAAAAACATCAATAAATTCAGCTTGAATTGATGCAAATTAGATTAAATTACCTCTTTGAGCGTTAGGTTGTGGAAATGCCATTAATGGAAATTAATTAAAAGCATTCCAGCTATGATTGCATTAAAATTTTTAGGTTAACAGTTATGACACACAATTCTACCAATATTTAAAAAATTAAAATCGACATAATAACCAATCAAAATACAACAATATTAGTGGATTTAATTCGTTAAGATGACTCATCTTGAATCAGTGTAAACGATAAAAATTTGATTAAAATTGAAATTTATACTGGAAAAAGTGGATTTTTTTAATAAAATTTACCAGCAATTAAACCTAGATATTGTTAAAATTACACAAATTATCAATTATAAAACGATTATTGTTGAAAAACCAACAATACCATAATTATAAAAACAAAAACACTACGATCAACCAATAGAAATCTAGCAAAATTAGTAATTTTGTTTCGTTACAGTTATTGGACATGTTTCTAACCTATAAAATTGTTGCAAAACAAATAATAATGATTTCAAAATATTAAAATTAATAAAAAACAATGAAATCTAATTTACAATCAATAAAATCAAATTCCAAATCAAAAAAACCAATGAAAGATCGTGATAAAAGAAAATCACCTGGTAGTTCAGAAACAAATTATAATTCCCTAGAGAAAGGATCACCAACTAAAGTTGTTCAAAACAATCACATTATAAACAAATTAATTAATTATTAATTATTTATTTTAAGGATTCTGGTAGTCGATTATATGCAGGCATTGATAATGAATCATTAACAATTTATGCAGAACAATCAACATTTGAACATCTATCCGATGATATATCGAACACATTAACCGAAGATATTAATTATAAATTACGTTATATTATCAATGTTGGTAATTAATTGATAAATTAAATCAATAATTATTGATAGTTTTTTTGTTAAATTACAGGATGCTTTAATTAAAGCCCGTTTATCCGGTCGTAATGCAATCAATTCTAATGATTTGGATGAAACATTTGAAAATTTGAATATTGATCGTATTTATGGTGCTGTTTCGAATCCCGAATGGCTACCATTCGGTTATCAAAACTTATTTTATTTAAACGTAACCATTAAATATCTCTATTTTCATCAAATTGATAAAATGCAATATTTTAGGAGAAAGAAGTCAATCTTGTAGAAATTGCAGATAGTGCAACTATTTATCTACAACCAGGTGATCCTCAAATCACTTGTAATTGGTTACCTGAACATAAAGATAACGAGAAATTAAAGAATTATTTTGTAACAATGTGTGAAACGATTATATCAAATGATAACGAATTGAGACGATTTGCCTTGAAGAATATCAGTGAAAATACACAAATCGGTACAATAATTGAATGGTTTTATAAATTTGCTTATATTCTATTATCAAAAGATATCACCTATGATAATTTAACAATTTATGGTTTAGATTTAATTAATATTTTAGAAAATAGTTTAATTTGTCGTTTAAATATTAATGAGAAATTATTAAAATTATTGATACGTTTATTGTTGCAACGTTTATTAAAATCAACAATTAACCATGAAATTATCAAACCGATGTGTGTAACATTGAAGATTCTATGTAATCGTCCACCATTATACGAATTTGTTATCACGAAAATTTCACAAAAATTCACAGAAATCCATCAAACACATTCATTAGCGATTATAACAATTTGTAATCATTTGAATATAGATGCTATACTTTCAATATTTCTACCAAATATCGATATATTTCTAACAAAAATCGTTGAAGATGCAGACACAAATTTGATCTATTCCATACTGGTAGTATGTACCCTTAATTGTTTTAATTGAATTAATTACGAATTTTTGATTAACAGGAACTCTACAATATTATGTGGAAACAACAAACGATTGATACGATAATTTATAATAATTTCTATGAAATTTTCGGTGAAACTATGATCTTATTTCCACCAACACTACAATCCTCTACAAGTGTTAGAAAAGAAATGAATTTTATACGAATGAAGACAATGTTGTGTAAATCAAGACGACGTTTACAATACAATTCTAAACAAAAACCTAGTGGTAATCAAATGAAAATTGAAGAAATCTTCGAAATGCCTAAAATTGGTAGTAAATTAGATTTAAAAATAAAACAACAACAATTTGATTATAATAATTTGATAAAAAATGATATAATTGTAGGTAAAATTAGTTTATTATTACCAGTATTAAAACAAAAACGTTGTAAATCTCCGAAATATTGTGATCACTCTTTAATTTCTTATAATTTGTAAATTTTAATTAATTAATTATTGTATTGTTGATAGATTCGTAATTTCGTTTAATAATTCTAAAATAATTTGGTGATTTAATTGTTTAATTTATATATATATTTTTTTTAATTTACCTGTAATTTGATTATCGATATTATTTGTTTTTTTATTATCAACAAAATTAATGAAACTTAAATTACGTAAATGTTTCATTGATGTTGTTAATTCATGATTTTCAACAAAATTCTTTGAAATTGTCATCTTTTCAATGTTAGAACGATATAAGATACTTCGTTGTTCTAATATTTGTTTACCACGATTGATTATATGATCGATGAATTGATTACCTGTTGTTTTTACTTCATTGTTGTCTAATTTTGATGGTTTTTCCTCTATAAAAATTGGAAATTAGTCGGTAATTAATGAAAATCAATGGGAATCTAACCGGAATTGTTGGTTTGTTGCAAATCATCCGCAAAACAATACCATAATCTTTTTATCATTGTTAACAGTATTTTACAACGTTTCAATATTCGTTGGTTGTTATCAGTATTGTTGTTGTTGTTGTTGGGGTTTAATAATAATTGTGCGGCGTTTCGTAATTCGTTAACAACTAAAAATTGAGCAAATTAATAATTGGGAATTGTTTAAAGGTGTCTATTCACGACGGATCTATTTGCCCCGAGATCGTTTAAACAAGGGTCATATACAGCCAAGCCAGTTCCCAACGCTTTACTTCCAGTAGGTGTCTAATGATGATCTGTGCCAGGAAGGGAAGGTCAAATCAAAAAATTGAGAAAGTTCTCAAGAGGATCGAGACTATAGGAACCAGCGTCAGGCTGTGGTGGGCACAGCATAACAACGAAGATGATGGTAGAAACGGATCGCTTATCCAAGTTGGCAAGGCAACACGAAGAGGAGGATGCTCGAGACACTCGAACGAAATATGGCAACGAGTGTAGGACGCCGGCAACAAAGGCCAGTAGACCGGAGGTGTCAGTTTCTATTTCAGGAGCTTCAGCCTTAAGGAAATCACGGAGGCGTATGTTTGCGGGGTATCACAGGAACGAGTGCACTACACCTGCCAGGCTGGAAGCTTTGCAAAAATTTTGGAGCAGGCACAGCGAAATAAGCGGATTAAAAATATCAATGGTTCTCAAGATCCTCAAAGGAAGCGGAAATATGAACATCAACGAGCTTGCTACGCAACTCCTGTTGGTAGAGGAACAGGAATGTGTAAGCTGTGGTGAAGATGACGAAGTGTGGCAGCAAGACGCCGAGTAGATCTGTAATTTTCTTTCTAGTTTAAGCCAATGGGCCAGAAATAGATCGAGGTTTTTTTTGCTAATTTTTATGAGTGCAGCATTGTGGAATTGTTGAGTATTGAGGGCGGGAGGATGAAGCGCTCAGTGTCGAAAGGTGGGAGGACTAGCTCAAATTTGCTCGAAGAGGAGTCTGGTGTTGTGTGAACGGCTCCGGTGGGTCGACGCTGCAGATATTGACAAACTCAAAAATCGTCTTCGACACACACGGCGAATTTTAGATCTAATGCAGGGCGCGATCGCTTGTGAATGGGCACCTTCTTTAAATAAAAATAGTTGTGATACTTTTAACGAAATCTTTGAATTTAGAATCGATTTTCTCCAATTCGATTTGTTCAAATTCTTGTCGTGTTTTATTTAAAAAATCTTTTAAAACTTCTGCTACATCAATCAAATTGTTAATATCGTTGATTTCTAATAATTTTGTTAAATTATCAACAATTCGTTTAGCTTCTTCATAAATTATCTACAAACAAATTATATGAAATAGTCCGGAGTTATAGTTGTCTAAAAGGTATACAAACTTGACAAAATGCAAACGGATCAATGATCAAATAAATCAATTTTTGTAAACATTTAGCTTGATTCAACCAATGATTCTCTAAAATCTCAGCATAATATCGATTTTGTTCGTTTTTTTCTAATAATACAGCATTAAAAGCTGGCACTAATTCACTCTCTAATGCTTCTAAACTTGCCAAACAACTACGAATCTTTGTACCACCTACAATTAATAAAACTGCAATCATTCTAATTTTACATAAAATCGCTATCAGTTACGTGACGTATCACTAGAACAGGACACAGCAAATAGACCAATTTGCATAATCCTATCGACATGTAAATCGAAATCGGCAACGAAATCATCGAAACAATCACGATTTGTTGATTCTTGATTGTTATAACAATAATTATGGATTATCTCCAATGGTTTTGTGAATTGTTTGAACGTATTTAAACATAATTTCAATACAGCTGTATTAACTTTCCGTTCTAAACTACACAATTTATTACAACAAACATCAACAAATAGTTTAACAACAGCAGGATCTGGATCGACATCTTCCAATTCCAAACTCAACGAATTTAACGATTCCAAAACCTAAAATTTGATAATTTTACCAATTATTGTTCATAATTAAAAGGTGGTGATTGTAACAATTTGACAACCAGCTCTTATGATTTTACAATCATCATTTAATGAGATTTGTGCAATTGACATGGCATGACTTAGGACTTCTTCAAATAATTCTCTAGTTTCTTGCAATAAATTTACTGGGGTTTTTTCATTATTATTATCGATAATAATAATTTGATTGATTGTATTTAAAGCATTATCCATCCATTTAACGAAATTACCAGATGAATTTGTTATTATTTGTTTGTTAATTATTGAATCTTCTAATGAATCCAAACAATACAAAATTTGTTGTTTTACACAACGTCGAGCTTGCTACAATTTAATTTAATAATTAATGATTGAATTTTAAAGGTAATTAACATTAAATACAGGTAGAATTGCGTTAATTTTCTCTTCTTTGATGAAGATATGTCGCAGTAGATTTAGACACGTTATCAATTGTGTTAAATATAAAATTATTGTATCACGTGTTTGTTGATTATATTTCTCTATATTTTCTTTATTTAATCTACCAATTGTATTGATAATATTGATGAAATTATGGCAAATATCCTGAAAAATACAGTTTTATTTTAGAACGATTGAATGTGGTAGTGATTACCTGAAACCATTTTAAAATTGTTGTTTTTTCAACAGGTAGATTTGTTAGAGTTTCAACAAATATTCGACAAGATTCTAAATTATCCTTAAAATCCATTGTTTTTATTGATTTTTATTCAAATAATAATTTGTTTATAATTTTTGAAACAATACTGGTCGTTGATTTGAAAATGTTTATCGAATTATGTTGGTAGACCTGTTTATGAACTGGCGCCATCTATGATATAACAAGAAATTTAAAATTTCGTATTTTTTTAAATATTCGTAATGATTCTGATGAAATACAAAATTTTAGTCGTTTCTCGAGTATATTGTAAACTTTTCTTTCGTTATCATTAATTCTACGGGAATCTGGAAGCATTTATTTTGATTTATTACAAGAAAATCGGTGGTCTCTTAAAAACTGGAATGTAATCGCTATGTTGCCAAATCAACAACAAATTAGGCGCTAAATTTAAAATTACTTGAAATATCAAGCTTACTATGGCCAGTAGTAATTAATCATATATAGAATATACTATAGATATCATTGTGCTTGTAACGTTAGAGCAATGACTTAGAAGATATATAGACTGCTCATGATGCCGAAAAAACCTCCGAGCAATGTGCGCCGACATCATGAATATTCACGACTCAAACCAACTAAAACAGAAGGCCGATAATTCGTGGTTTGCTTACAAAATAGATTTGAAAATCTTGCTGGTTGCATAAAGTCGATAAAAACTAATCTCCATTGATCAAATATACAGAATAACAAAGAGAATGTCGTTATAATATATTTATATGTTAATTGTTAATTTATTGATTAACATTAATTGTAAAATGGGAATAATCAAAAAAAGTATCATTAATGTACAGGAAAGATAGGGCGCAAGCAGTCTACCTACTTCTAAGTCATTGCGTTAGAGAAGACTATTGTGCAATGTACAGTTCTAACAATAAAAAGATATTCATTAGCGTCAACAAAATACCGATATTATACAACAAAATCATTGTCTATACGGATGTCTCGATTTGTTTGGATCTCAATACCACTCAATACCACAGCAATTGTAGTACAGAATGCGTTGCTAGCGCAGTCACCAGTGACGTCATTCCTCTACATAATGGATTCCCATAAGATCAATTAGTCTTATAGAGAGCGGAACGGATTGGCAGTCCTTGCATTAATAAAGCCTCATATTTTATTTATTATCAATAAATTCAAGTTTTTCCTCACTTACAGGTTTTATTTAGGTGCTAATCTATCGATATCTGTCAAAAAAATTGGAAAAAAGTTAAAATTGTAAGGTCCCTCTTATCTACCTTTCAGTCTTTTGTTTTTTAATAAACTGTTATCAAAGGATTAAATATGGCAACGTGGCGTTAGTCTCTATCTTGATAGCTAGAAAAAGGTCATGATCTGAATCAGTATCGGCAGTTTCGCAATTAAAAACCCTACAATTTTGACATTTGCGATAGTCGATTGTTTTTTGCTTATTTGTGGAAATAAGAATTTTGATTTTTTATAAAGATTTTCATTGGAAATATGGCATTATCTGATCAAGACCAACAACAACAACAACAAACTGATAAAAAACCATCATCAACAACAACAATTGTTGAAAATCATCGTAATAATGATAGAAAAGAGAAACAATATACAAAAGTAATAGTACGTCGTTTACCACCAACTATGGATCAAGAAACATTTTTAAATCAAATATCACCAGTACCAAATTATGATTATTTTTATATGGTTAAAGGT
>JAZBGY010001879.1:0-15735 GCA_037414755.1 Lydus trimaculatus
CCAATCTTATGGCTTGCAAATAAGTTGAAATGAGATGGAAACAAAACACGCGGTCAAATGGTGTTTCTCTCGATCTCACTTCAATTTATGTGAAAGATGTGAGACTGGTTAATGCCGGTTTTTCCCTTATGTACCTATTTCAAAGATTCTACCGATAGAGAAATTGCATTAAATAATAGAGGAAATTCGTCTAATATGGACCACTTAATAAAAAAAGATGCTATAATCCTTTATAGACTTCACAGAAAACGATGTACAATTACAGTCAGTTTTTTCAACTATGAAAGTATAGTGCAATTTGGTCCAGATGCTTTACAACCATTAATTTTTTTCGCACAGCTTCCATTGTATGTACTATGTTGTTTTGGCTCAATTCAGCACACAATATTCTCGATTTTCCTATGGCTCTTGTGGTCATTTTTATAACAAATACTTTAACTGCACTTCTTGTTTGGAAAGATATTCATTTAAATGAGTATAAATTTAACTAGTGGTCCAAATTATATAAATTGAAGAGCTAGCTAACATCTTCCACATTTCCTTATTGAATTACGATATTGTGATATGCTATATACCGTGAGATTTTCAAGAGTAGGCTCACAAGGAAAAAACAAACATTAACTAGTCTTATGGTTTTTTAATAAGTTGAAACGAAATCGAGAGAAACACCCTCTAATCACGTGTTTTCTCTCCATCTTACTTCAATTTATTTCAAAGTCCTAAGACTGGTTGATGCTACTTCTTTCCCTATGAGCCTACTCTCGAAAATCTTACGGCATATTATTATATGCAGTGAAGGATTTAGGGCTTTCTACTAATAGAAGAAACTGCAGGTAATAGGATAGTTTTGAGGTGAGTAATTTTATAAATATTCTACGAGCTATCTCTTTTCAACCCAGATGAAGGCTATAAGACTGTCTCAGTTCTTGTAGTTTCACCTACATTCTTAGATGAAATATGTTTCAACCTGTATATATGTTTTTTGACATTATATAAGAAGGGTGGCATCACAATCAAATCCACTCCTGGCTATATGTTTGTATACAGGGTTGGGAAAAAGTCCCGGAGCGGTCAAATAACTCAGGATCTGGTAAAGCTAAAGATCTGATTTTTTGGATATTGTAGTTTTAAGTTATGATCTATTAATTTAGAGTATTTTGGTGAACTTGGCGCTTCCGGTTTGACCGGAAGTAACTAACAACTTGCTTATTTTAAATGGAATGGAATATTTTTTTGTACATTTTTGAATTCTACATATTAATCTTGATTATACTGTATTAATGTTCCCTATACCTAAATATAACTATTTGTGAGATATTACAGTTTTTTTGATCTTCAAAAATGTCTTTGGTACCCCAAATCTGAAGTAGTTTTAAGAGTAGTGCCTTACTTTATCTTTATATAGTTCATAGAAAAGGGCATTAAGTGTCTTTTTGTATCAAATAACCAACTTTTACTCGAAAATGAAATTAATTTTTGAAATATCAACTCTCGTTATATCACAAAGTGTTTAATACAATTTCTACTTTACTGGGTAAGGGTAGTGCTTCGGATAATAGATACACGCTATATTATCTAGAAATTTCAAAATCGAAATGGTCCAAATAAGCTACACACTGATCCAAATTACACACCTATTCCCTACAATACCTCGTATCCTTACAGAAGAACCTAATAAGGGTTGTGGAAACTTTTTGATAGAAGGTAGAGTCATTTTCTAATCCATTGTCTTATGTCTTTCAAGCCTATGGTTCTGTTTAAAGGATGTCCATAGACTAGGTATATGTATACAAAGATCAAGTCGACTTGTTGAGATGACAGAATAAATGTTTTGATAGATTCCTATCAGGACCATGGTTCTATACGAATATCCAAAAGATTCATTGAGATCACGTATTAATTACAATATTTTCAGAATACTCGAATTTGTAAGTTCTATTAAATAAATTGATGATAAAAAAATAATATTAATTAATGCAAAAATATTTTAGATGTTTTGTTCAGCATGTTTAGCATTCGTCATAATTTTTGTTATTCAAAATTATAAATTATCATTGACTATAATATTGTTAACATGCAGTGTAGCTTCTTGTTTCACATTTATAACACTTGTCGATAATTTAGTTATATATTATTATACACCAATACATTGGAATGCATGGATTATTATAGCACTAGTAGCTGGTATATTATTTATTACAGGTGGTACATTACTTTATTTAGATAAAAATGAAAGGAATTTAATCTTAATTATTGCTGTTGTAATTAATATACTAACTGGAATAATATTCCTTTATGAAGCTCTTAAGATTTATGGGTAATTATCTATTAAATTAATCAACTAACAGATTGTGTCCGGCAAAAGTTTTCCACTAGGCTTCTAAACTGTTCGGATAGTTTATCAGTATGGGTTCAAATCCTAGTGGAGCACTATTAATTTTTTTTTTAGTTAATATTCAACTACTATTCGTATTACTAATTTATTTAATTAATTTTAGAATTGTACGAGCGCAATCTCCAGTAATATCACCAATGAAAGCTCCAAAACAACAATACATTCAGCGAAGAATTTCTGAAAGTTATGAGATTGAAGATGAAATTCCAACAACACCGAAACGTAGAAGTCCAACTAAACGATATTGTGAGTGTCCGGAACAAGTAGTACCATCATATGGTGGTACATTTCCTGTATCTAATCATGAAACACCTATTTTCCGTTAGTTTAAAATTTCTTCATATAAATTTTCTACTGGCAAATAAACTAGACACAAATTGAAACAATTGTTGTTCTTATCGTGCTCCTTACTAATTCCATATAACTTTATAAGATAATCGTAGGATTTTCAGATACAGTAGAACCTTGATTATCCATTTCTCAATTAATCTGTCAGTTTTTCAAATTCCCGTTTTTCCTGTATTCTGAAAACAAAACAGAAAGTAAGCTTACTATTCTTTGATAACGAAAAAACACGCTAAATGAAGCAAAAACGCATAGTGTAATAGTGAATCAATGAGAAAACTAGCAAGTGAATTTAGAATCGGTGTTGCAATTAGTTTATTGAGTCCACATGGACTTAGGAAACAGAAAAACAATGAGACAGTCTCTTTGTTTAAGTGGTTTGCATAAAAACGGAGTGAAGCTGCTTCTATAAGTGAGCCTATCACTACACCATTTTCTGCGTCTACCGAACGTTTATAATACGGCTTAAACAGCAGCAATGTTTTAAAATTGAATTTGATCGTATTGAACTGAAACTTGCGGTTATCGGAAAGGCGTTCATTCAAAGGAACAAAAGCAAAACATTTGCCGGTCAATTACTATTGAAATAAGCTGTCATCCACTAAACCAAGACATCTTGTTTTTTAAAGGCCTTCCTCAAAAACCTGTAATGCTCTTAGATAAAACACCATTCCAACCTCTTGACAGTGAATTACGTACAGATGGAAATATTTTTGTTTCATATTTGACACCAATGAATCAAGTCGTCACAGTGATGACGACAGGGCAATACAAGAAAGAAGTAATTAGCCTTTACTCTCTTCTTGGTAAACACTGCAAATTTCAGGGAGTTGAGAAAATAACCAAGGAGTTTGTCAATGTCAACGAAGAAAATATTGAACCGAGAAGAGATAATACCCGAATCACCTGTTCCAGTGAAGCGGTCAAAACATTGATCCAGTTTTCGCAACAAGAAAATGCTACTTCATTTCCAGGTATGAAGTGTAAAATTGCTGGTGTCCAAATGCAGAAAAAGTGATCGACATTTTTAAAAGAACCTATCTATAGAGAGAATAAAATGTTCAGATTATCCATGTTTTTCGATCAATCCTTCGCCCTTTTCCCTCCATTAAGAAATAGATATAATTGAGGTTCTACTGTGAATAAGGCAAGGATTCCATTATCTTTGTTTCTCAAAATAATGTTTCTAGTTATTTTGTCACCACTGTATAACAAAAAATCCACAAATAACAATATTACAATTCTAGAACCATCAACAATTCCTCAAAAAAAAATTGAAACTGTTCAAGTTGATTATGTAGAAGAACCATCAGATAATGTTGTTGAAGTATCAACAGTTAATAAATTACAACAAACCAGTGAAACAAGGATTATCACGGCTAAAGAACTTGAAAAACTCTTAAAATCCCGTAAAAAATAATTGTTCATAAAATTAACATTTCTAAAAATATTCATTGGAAACGTTTCATTTAAATAAACAATAAAATGTTTATTAAAAGTGACTAGTTTCATTAAAGCAATGCCTGAATCAACACAAAACCCACAATTATTACGATTTTTTAGTATTGATAATGATGATAGAAGATTACCACCACAACAAACTGAAGAAGTTTCAACACAACTTAATTACTGTAATCGAGAATTTTTCTTAAAAATCGTACAGTTGGTAAGCATTCGTCAATTATATATTCATCCATTTTAAATACAAATTAATTATAGTTTATTGGGATTGTGTGTGTTGGCCTTTATTCAGAAGCTGTTCAAATGATGATAGATACACATGCATCAAAATTATTCCCTAATATAGTTTTTAGTGTTTTTATTATTATAAAATTGATAATATTGATCGGTTATATGTTAGGTAGTATAATGCCAGATTTATTAACAAGAATTTTCAATTCATTAGGTATAACTTTATATCTGATTTCCGCAACAATTACTCTAAATTCTTATTTAAATAGAAATGTAACACATGATTTATTATCGGCGAAAATTATGTTATTAACTATAACTATACTTTCTTATACTAATTCAATGTTGTATGGATTAGATATGTATTTTAGTATCAAAAAAGCGGTTGATATTTAAAAATAATCAATTTATATTTCAAATTTACCGCCATTTACTAATTGGCGCCAAATATTTAAATTTATAAGTGACATCCGTTGGGTTTTCTTGATTATTAAAGAGAGCGCTTACAGTTAAATAGATGTAAACTATACAACCAACAATACATTATAAACTTGCTTTCCATTATTTGTTAAGTTTTATTTCAAATAAAATCCATTTAACAGCCAGTTTATCAACAAAACAAGTTTGAAGGCTACATAGTATCGAATCACCGATGTAATCCTCTTATCAATGTTTAGAAAGAGCGAAAT
This sequence comes from Lydus trimaculatus, assembly GCA_037414755.1. Lineage (NCBI taxonomy): Eukaryota > Metazoa > Arthropoda > Insecta > Coleoptera > Meloidae > Lydus > Lydus trimaculatus. Next base: position 5,122 of record JAZBGY010001879.1, read on the forward strand.
ATTATGCATTGGATGTTAGACATAGGCAACACATAATACATAACTTCTAGTAATTAGTAGGGACTGGAGTGTATGATTCCGGTTCATTGAATTTAAAATAACTTGGAATATACAAACTGTTTCACTTAAACCCACATACGCAGGATCCGTTTTAAACAGGGGCTAATCAGGGCCTGCCACTGGTCACTAGCCAGTATCAGGGCTTTATAAACTTAGAAGTCTTACAATTGGAAGAAGATGCTTTTAATGGGCTGCCTGGGATCGCCACTGCTACTATACAAATATCACAATAGAATCAATTATTCAGCGCCGGTCCTAAGGTATCGGGGCCGCTCTAGGCGCTGTGTGGAAAGGGACGCCAAAATCGAATCGTGAAAAATAAAATATTCATTTAATCGAAGGCGCCAAACAGGAGTTTTGCTTCACCTTGCTAAAGGGTTAGGGCCGCCGCTGTAAACATTTATAAGAAAATCGAGTGTTTGTTATGAAAATAACAATCAAGTGAACTGATACCAGAATATGGCAGTAGAATGTATGTTAAAAGTGACATAAGGTTTAATGGGTGAAGCACACAATTGCCCCTAAACTGACAATATAAACATATCGCTTCTCAAGCAAAATTAATAACAAATTTAACATTTGAACAAAAAATTGATTGGCTTCCTACTGATATCATCAAATATCATTATTGTAGTTGGTCTTAAAGATTAACGGTACTATGTTTCAATAGACTCCTATCAGGACTATGACTCTATACGAATATCCAAGGGAATCATTGAAATCACATATTAATTACAATATTTTTAGAATACTGGAATTTGTAAGTTTTGTTAAAAAAATTGATTGTAAAGAATTAATTAATTAATGTACAAAAATATTTTAGATGTTTTCTTCAGCATGTTTAGCATTCGTCGTAGTTTTTGTTATTAAAAATTATAAATTATCATTGAATATAATTCTGTTAACATGCAGTGTAGCTTTTTGTTTCACATTTCTAACACTTATCGATAATTTAGTTCTATACTATCATACACCAATACATTGGAATGCATGGATTATTATAGCACTAATAGCTGGTATATTATTTATTACAGGTGGTACATTACTTTATTTAGATAAAAATGATAGAGATTTAATCTTAATTATTGGTGTTGTAATTAATATAATAACTGGAATAATATTCCTTTATGAAGTTCTCAAAATTCGTGGGTAATTGTCGAGATATTCAGCAAAAAGACTTTAATGCTGGCCGTTCAGTTACCGATTGGATAGTCTACCAATACGGGTTCAGATCCCAGTGGAAGACTATTGATTGTTTTTTCAAAAAATTTCAACTATTGATTAATTCAATTTCAGGATTGTTAGAAACAGATCTGTAATGGTATCACCAACTCCAATACAACAAGAATTAATTTACAAAAACATTCAAAATAATACTAAACCAACACCGAGACGTCGTAGAACTTCAACTAAACGATATTGTAAATGTCCAGACTCATATGGTGGTACATTTTCTGTATTTAAAATCTTAGTGGCAAAGAAACTAGACACAAATTGAAACATATTCTGTATAACTTTGTTTCTATTGCCACAACTGTATATAAAGTCTATAATATAAGAATATTGCGATTTTAGAATCACCAATAACTCCTCAACGAACACCAATATTAAAGAAAAAGAAACCGAAAAGTGTTATAATAGCATCAACACCACAATACATTTATCAGAAATCAGAAAATAGTCAACCTGACGGTGTAGAAAAAACAAATAATTTTGTTGAATTATCAACAGATGACGATAATGATTCACAACGAACCGGTGAAACATGGCGTACAGCTAGAGATCGTGAATTTCGTAGAAAATAATTGTTGATAACATTTGAAATTTCTAAAAATAAAACGTTAAAGACATTTATGTTTGTTTTAATTTTTCGACAATATTTTAACAGCAAAATCACTGAATTTGGTGAGAAAACGATCCGAGAATTGCAGAGGTATCAAACTATTAACGAATACAATTATAAAACTCTCCATTAGTATTATCGGAACTCTTATCAATCAACATGTTAGCAAAAGACGTGCAACGTGCGACAATCGTTCACTGTACCACTTATCGGAACCAGCCTTAACGTTCCGTCTGTCATATATCATCTTCGACATGCGTATAACAAATGAGAGTTAGAAAGATGCGCTATATAACATTTATGATGTTGCAGACAAAGACGAAGATATTTATTTATAATAGAGCTTATAATCTGGTGTCTCTAAGCAATTTAAATGTGCTACAAATAACGTATAGATAACCTAAAATGTTTTGACATTTCTTGTTTTATATGTCGTTTATATATTTTTGGAAATTAAAAACAAATTTCAACTAAATTATGTTAAAAATGTGAATTGTAATCATTTGAACATATTAAAACATTTAATAATTCAATTATCAGTGTAATTATGGTAAATAATTAGAAAATAGTCCCAATACCATAATCAGATATCTGTCATTCTATTTGATAAGAAATCAAATAAACAAACAAAAAGAGACTACAATAAATAGAGGAAGATGGTACGGAAACGTTCTCGTAAATATGAAAGTAGTGATGAGAATGATAGCGATAGTGATACAGAATTCGGTGGTGGTGGTGGTGGTGGTGGTGGTAGTAGTAATAATAATAATAGTAATAAAGCATCATCGCCGCCAGCAGCTAAACGTTACAGTTTACGTGAACGTCGTGCACCACCACCAGAATTTGATTTTTTCGGTTTGGCCGATGAAGATGATGATGATGATGTTGATGGAGATGCAACTGGTCCAAATACAAAACAACAATCATCAGATGATGAAGATTTTGAAATTGATTTAAAGAAGAACAAACGTAAACAAAAAGATAGTAGTCGTCATGCTGGTGGTGATGATGATGATGATGATGATTTTAGTGATAATGAAGTTGAAACACTACCATATAAAAGTTGTGATACAACATTAGAATCGACAACACAAAATGGTTTAATTGATTTTGAAGATATTATACGGGCGGATATTGTTGTTAGAAAGAAAGTTGATTATGATAATCTTATTGAGAAATCAACGATTTGTTTAAATTCCGATAAACAATTACGTGATCGTAAACCGAAAAATTTTTATAATGAAAACAATGATGAAATTATTGATGAACATTTGAATATTTTTGAGCCACATATCGAAACTCATACACAAAATGACGATGATGATGATGGTGGTGGTAATGATTTATTAAATTTGGCAACTAATATTACTACAGATAGTAGTGTTCCAAATTTGTTTATAAATAAAAGCAATATTGAAGAGAATTTAAATAAAATTGAAAAGAATGGTACTGATTCACAACAAGTTTGTAATAAACAGAATATTGAAGAGAATTTAAATGGTGGTAGTGATGGTGGTGGTGGTAATAAGATTGAAGATGATGAGGATGATGATGTTATAGTGTTAGGGGAATTGAAACAAGACATTATCGTATTAGATGATTAAAGTATTTAATTCGTTTGGTTTTGTAAATATTTGTATTATATTTAGGATAACTGAAAGCATCACGATTTCAGTTTTATTTATATTTGATTCTAGTTCTTATATGTAAGAATCAATAAAATAGTATTATTATTATTTATAGAGTAAATATATTCCCACATTTAAAGGTAGAGTTAACACTCTTAGAATGCGTAGCGTCGGGGAGCCGGGCCCCCACGGATATTTCACGAGAAATAAATCGTCCAAACCTTCAAATACAGTAGATTCCGTTTGATCGGACTATCAGTTTAGTGGGATAGCCATTCATTATGGCTAAAACAGATCCCGGCTTAGGTGTCCGTTCAACAGAAGTACTCAGGGCCGGCGCTACCGTATGGGCAAATCGGGCATTTGCCCAGGGCGGCAGGAGCGGCAATATTTCTGACAAAGATTTATGCAGAAATTTTGGAATATAATCTTATTTTATAAACTTTCGTTTTTTCTTTTAAATCTATTTAGCTAATGTGTGGGTGTTACAAAGGTTTATAGGCCTAAGACTTAGTCTAAACATCCATTTATTTCTTGCCCAGGGCGGCATAAATCCTAGCGCCGGCCCGGGAAGTACTAATATGCAATATACAGACTAGGAGTTTATAATATGAACATGGGAAAATACTAGGGCCAAACTACTCTTAGGAGTTTCGCGTAAGTCACAATGAGATAAATAGAAAGTCAGCGGTATTTGACTGAGAATGCCGCTCTACTTTGATCTTTGTCTGATATATCTGTCCGCTGATGTTTTATCATGATCATTATAAGTATAGGAAAGACGCGTCTCCACACGGACACATTTAGCCAACAATGTGCTGCCTGTTTCAGATTTCTCGCGAAGATGGCAGCGCAAGTGCAGCAGCTTTGAGTACGGCCCACGTGCCCTAGCAACACAGTCCATGCGAGAGCGGTAAATGAATAAACCTCAAAGTAATGTTGGAACTTGCAAGCAATGTGTGTCCTCCTGTCCCCTGTAAACGTATTTTATGCTTAGTTATTACTTTGTTGCATGGAGAATAATTTTAAAAAACTTATAATTTTTGGTTCTTTCGTTATAATTGCGCACTTTATGAAATATAAAACCCTAAAATGTAAGAAAAAGGCAATATCGGTTATATCTATCTATCTTTTATAAATAAACCACAATAAACGATGAACAGTAAAATAAATTGCGTCATAAGTGATAATCAGCTGATTTATGCTACCAACTACCGGAAACAAAAGACACATGGGACACGTAATTAAAACGAAAATTTGCGGTGCCGTGTACACCAATGTTGGAAACGTTGTTGGCAACGCTTCTAGCATGTTGCCGGCTAATAAATGTGTCCGTGTAGAGATGGGCCTTAAGATTTTTGACTGGATGTTATATCAATAGCTGTAGTTCTTAGACGTTTGACAGCTTATTTTCTGTTTATCTCTGCAAACCCTCTAAGAGTGTGTGCTGCTGCTATGTTTGTCTGTATAGGTGACTCAATTTGGGCTTCTCCAGTTTTTTAAGTCACGTTACGCTACTAGTTACAGAGTTAAACCTCGGTTCATGAGTTTAATTCGTTTTTAATGGTTGAAACTATTTTCCTCATAGGAATTAATGTAAAATGGATTAATACAATAGTTTTCAAATTTATAACAAAATTTTGTGCTGTGCACAAGTTCTTATCGCAAAATCAACGGAAACTATCAACTCTATCACAGTAAAGATTAAATACAACACTAAGAAGTAAACTAAAGTAAAAATGGGGGTTGAAGTTTACCCTGCAAAATTAGTGTTTTTATTTTCTTTTTTTTTAAATATCTATAAAACAGCTTGACATTTTTTAACGATTAAAACCCTATGGCTATGTTTTTAATCCTGGAATTTTTTATGCAAATAGCAAATTGGAAAATAAGTCACCTGTTTTTGGATTTTTTTGGCATTTTTGATAACCAGGGCCGGAACACTTATTAAGGGTTGAATTGTGGCTAAGTATAGGTACTTTTATAAAATTTTGATTCTGTTTATTTCAAACAATATCTGTGACGTGCTTTTGCTTGCGAGTTGTATTGTTTTAATATTAAGTATGTCGAAAACGAAAGGACTTTCAACTGACGTGCATTGTTTATTAGCTGCTTATCATAAAACTGGTAAAAGTAATCACTAAATTTCAAATGAATTGAAAATACCAAGAAAACCGGTTGAGTATAATGTCAATAATTGAAAAACAAATCATAAGAGTTTCGGCGTGTTTACAAACTATCAGCTAAGACACCAAAATCAAAACCATATGGATAAATCAAAATTCCGACAATATTTTGACTGCTTGTTGGAAACAGAGTTTCAAATTTGTCCGAATTTTGTTGTCTGTTGTCAGTGTGTCAAAAAACACGAACAAAACATAAATTCGACTAGTATATGTTTAGTGGAAAATTGCCATAATATAGATGCCTTACTGCACCGGAAATCGTAGCAGAAACAAATCTGCAGAGGGTTAAATCTGTTATATCCACTAGACTTTAAGAAACAGGCCTCCATGGTAGAGTACCACTGTCAATAAGTACAAGCGATTGCAGTGGACTAAAGAACACAAAAATTGGACAATTGATGACTGGAAAAATATTCCGTGACTTGTGTGGTGTGACAAGTCCAAATTTGGAGATTTTGGTTCGAATAATTTATAAATAATCTTATAAACACGAATATTGTTATGTCAAATTCCTTAATTTTTCCGAAGTCAACAATTACTAATGAAGGTCGAGAATTGATATTTTTCCAAACATCTATTATCAAAGTATGTGTTTTAATTATTTGATATATACAATGAGATGCATCATCATAATAAGGCTTTTTTGTAGTTGCGGTGTCTTGTTAGTTTAGCACCCCATTATATCTGCTAAAATCTTCTTGTGCATCGATCCTCTTGAAAAATTTATTTATTAAAATATGTATATATATACATTCTGTTCCATTTAAAACTGCTTTTCCGTTATATGTGAATAAAAAAAAAACAGAAATTTTACGTCTATTAGGTCCATAGATTGAACCGTTCCGTTCTTCTACCTGTGTTTGGATGATTTTCTTTCTTTTGCTCGGTACCGACAGTTTGATATTCCCTCCACGAAAAAATCTGGTTTACATCATTATTATTAGCCTTTGTTCTTTCTTCATCCACATATAACGGAAATGCAGTTTTAAATGGAACAGAGTGTATATGCAGATTTCAATAAATAAATTGTTTTGTACCTACTAAATGCGATAAACATCAACAAAAACAAAGGATGTACAAGAACATTTTAACACATATAATAAGGTCCGAAACTAACAAGACATCATAACCATAGAAGTGTCCTATCATGATTATGCATCTCATTAATTAAATTAAAGCACATATGTTGATGATAGATGTTTGGAAAAATATCAATTCGACCTTCAGTATAGTTGTTGACTTCGGGAAAATTAAGGAATTTGGCACAACAATTTCCGTGTTTATAAGATAATTTATAAATTATTTATAAAATTTATAGATCCACGACTAACTAATTGCTATAAAAGCATCAACTTTAACCAATTTCAATCATTCCTGTATAAAGCAGCTTGTTGAAGAAAAGTATAAAAATGGCATTCAAGGTATAATAATTTATAGAAACTATTGATAGTACTATTATAATCACGATAACTTGAATTATTTTGTTTTCTTCCTTACAGTGCATTCTGATTGTTGCTATATTTGCTGTTATTGCTACAGCTGATCCACAAGACGATAAGACGCCAACCGCAGCTGATGTTAGTTCACGACTATCAACTGCTTTACAAAGTGCTCCCGCTTCAGCTTTAGAACAAAGAGCATCATATATCACTATATATCACACTAATGATTACTTATGTCATTGTGACCCCAGTGACCTCTACTATAATTGCTGTTGTGATGGATGTGAAGCAAAACGGTGTATTCTCAGTAATATTCCTTGCTAAATTTTTTGATGTATTGACCGTGACTTAATCCTATTTTTTTATATTTTTACTTGTAACGATAACGGATAATGAAAAAAAATTTTTTAATTCATATAATTTGCAACAATTTTTTTTTAATTCCTATTCTAACAATTCCTTTCTTTTTATTATTATTAAAAGCAGATCTACGATAAAAACAATTTTCACTCACAAAATCTTTGTGTTTTAATAAACAACTGCGAAAGAAGAGTTTTGTTCTCGTGTTTGTTTTACAATTGGACATTTAGCGGAAGGATTTGTTGTAAAGTCTTATCCCCCTCAGATCCACCCTGTTTTCATGGTAAAAAATGGGAAGCTAGATTTTTGCTTATTGTATCCCTTTATTTTTATAAAATGAAAAAAAATTGCAATAAAAGTTTCGTATGCATACCCTTAATTATTATTCTCTTTAGCCCGTGGGTCCCAAAAATCATAACTAGTTTCGGGCCCCAAAGAGGACAGATTCGCTGCTGCCTACAAATATATGTCCTCCATCGAGCTGTTTGGAATATTCCATTTATTTACTATTATTTATAATTACATTGTAATTATTCATTATTATTTTGATTAGAAAAGTGCAAGGTCGGTCTCATAAGGGTCTATACAGACGATGTCTTTTTTAAACGCGTTCGTAAAACGTGTCTTAGCAAGACGTAAAAATGTCGTTATAGCAGTATCGACTAAAAACAGTAGGTACCTATACCTGTATTTTTATATACCGTGAGATTTTCAAGGGTAGGCTCTTAGGGAAAAAACAAGCATTAACTAGTTCTATGGCTTTCAAATAAGTTGAAGTGAGATCGAGAGAAACACCCTCTGACCACGTGTTTTCTCTCCATCTCACTTCAACTTATTTCAAAGTCGTAAGACGCTAGTTTTTTCCTTATGAACCTACTCTTGAAAATCTTACGGTATATACTACTGTTGACGAGTCTCACAATCAGACAAAAAACTCACAGTTGCGTTTTTTTTTTCCTATGCGACTTCAAAATTTCTGGCGTTCTCGGCCACCAATTTTTCTCCGTCAAGCTATAGAAATAACCAGTTTTTTCGCTCCAATACAACAGAAATAAATAGCGAAAAATATGATTAATTGTGGCCGCCCCAAAAATTCAATCGTTCGTATTTCATACCTTGTCAGAACGCGTCTGTTGCTCCTGTAACTTCAGATAATAGCCGTATAAGACGAAATGCCCTCTAAGGGCCTATGCAAACGACGGCTTCTTATCGCGCTGATCACGCGGGGTAAACGCAACTAAGACCTGCTGCAAACGCGATATAGTTACAGTCTGTGTACCTTTGCATACGTTCATGACAAACGAGCAGATATGTCGATACAATTGCGCTGTGGCAAAAATGTGATACAAAAGAAAAACGCACTACAACTACGAGTTTTTGGTGAGAGACTCGTCAACAGTAGTAAGTTCTTAAAAAGAAATAGTAAAAATAAACGACGTAAGTATTGGGTACACCCATTTACCATCGAAAGAATATTGTGTGGCCACTATAACACAACGTTTAAACAATCAGTAAAACATGGAAAATTTTTTAATAAAAACAAAAGAAAAAATGCAGCACATAACAAGATTCTATTATCACAATTCACAATTGCAACTGCAGCGGATACGTGGAGAGGAGAACGGTAGCGTATGCGCGAGCCTGTTCTTTACCGCTTCTCACTATGTGCGTTTCTATCTATATAAATGCAAACAATCCGCTATGACGATTCACGAACGCGCGTAATCAGCGCGATAAAAAGCCGTAGTTTGCATAGGCCCTAAAGTCTTGATAAAAATAAAAATAACACAATTTTCAGAGAGTTTTATTGATTTTATCAAATCATCCTTAATATTACTGAATAAAAAAACTTAAGTAGGAAGTTGAATACTTTTGTCTTTTACAATCACTGTTGTTTAAATAATTAATAAATTATATAGTTTGTTTTTATTTTATTTTTTTTTTGTAATTAATATAAATATAACGAAATTAAACCGAATAAAAATCAATTTCATTCTTATACTTTGGTGCAGGCTTAGCAAATGGTGAAAACCATAAAATTGAAAATCTACCAAATACAGCTTGTATACTTTTCCATCTAGATTTCTTTGCCCATCTAGCTTGTTCTTTTTTCAATTGTTCAATACCAGTCTCATCATTCCATATAGCTTGTACTTGTGTACCTAACATAACAATCGTAAATATAGCAAATAATAATGCTTCAAATATTAAAAATAATAATAATACAACAGTAGCTGGTGGTGAATATGTTGTGCACTCTTTCCATTCATGCCTTATACACATTAGAAATTGATTAATTGCTAAGAATAATGAATGTAATGATAAGACAGCAATATAAAACTGAAAAATTGTTGATTTTATTTTATTAAATTTATCAAAATTAAAAAAAATACAATAATTTAAACTTACAGTAAATAAAACAAAATATTTTTGATTATTTTCACCAACACAATTATTAACCCATGGACAATGATGGTCCATTTTTCTTATACATCGTTGACATACTGAACAATGATGTGCACGATCTGGCTTAATACTACAACATTTTGGACATTTGAAGATCACTTGGCCTTCTCGAAAGCCCATTTGTTTTATCATCTCTTTTGTAGCATTCCCCTTTGGTACTGCACCCTATTCATTTTTAATAATAATTAGTAGAATACGTTTATAATTTGTTTATGCTATTGTTGTTAATTTTTAATTAAACTTACAGGATCTGTAAACATTGTTTTTAAATGTGATGAAAATGCCAAAAAAGCACATAATTGATTTATAATCATATTAACAATACTATAAAATGGATATGAACTTGGTAATAATATAACGGACATTACAACAAATTCAGCATATAAAATAAGTAACCATGTTAATATTGCACAAATTATACCACATATATCACGGATACACCATAATGTACCACCACAACATTTATTATGAAAGTCTACATCTTTACGAAATGTTGTCGTATTAAAATCATATTCCATCATTTTAAATAATATGAATTAAAAAACAAAATGAATTTTTTCATTCAGAATAAATAAGATGATTGTTAAATTTTGAGGTTAGATTGCATGTTTGACACTGTCATTGTAATA
>JAZBGY010001880.1:0-15733 GCA_037414755.1 Lydus trimaculatus
TTTGGAATGATATGAACGAACCATCAGTTTACAACAGTGAAGAACAATCATTACCAGATGATGTCGTTCATTATAATAACACTTTACATGTTGACATTCACAATATTTATGGCTTCTTACATGTAAATATTAATGATTATTGATAAGAATACACAACAAAATATTTTATTTATTCACAAACAGAGTCGATCAACTCATCGAGGTTTAATGAAGCGAGATAATGGTACTAGACGACCATTTATTCTAACCAGATCCTATTTCGCTGGTTCACAAAGATATGCAGCAATATGGACAGGAGACAATCAAGCCGATTGGGGATATTTAGCAATTAGTTATCCGCAATGTCTAAATGCTAATCTTTTAGGTATTGTTTTTTGCGGTGCAGATATCGGTGGATTTGCTGGTTATCCAGATGATGAACTTTTCCAAAGATGGTATCAGGTAATCTTTGCTTCCCTATTATTTCAACCAAATACTTAATTAAAATAATGATAATAATAATAATGATAGGCAGGAGTTTGGTTGCCTTTCTACAGAGCCCATTCAGCTATCGATACAAAAAGAAGGGAACCTTATCTATATAATCAGAAAGTACAAAATGTTATTAGAAATGCTATCCAAACTAGATATAAACATTTACCAGTATGGTATACGTTAATGTATGAACATACAAGAACTGGTGATCCGGTAATAAGACCGTTATTCTACCATTACCCTACAGATAGGCAAACTTTCAAAATTGATGATCAATTACTAGTAGGTCGTAATATTTTAGTTAAAGCTATAACAAAACCCGCCATTAGTTCTGTTTCTGTTTATTTACCTGGTGGTGAAAATGAATTATGGTTATCACTAACCGATTCGAAAGTGTATAATGGGAATGGATTTGCTAATATTTCAACTGATATCGAATCTGTAAATTTAACAATTTGCTTTAGATCTATCCATCTTATAAACAAAAATTTTACAGATTCCGGTATTTTATCGAAAAGGTGGCATTATTGTTAGAAAAGAAACGGTTAGAGCAAATACAGAAGAAATGACATCAGATCCTTACACTTTATTTATAACATTAGCAAACGTAAAGTATCTATCAAAAATTATTGATAATTTTATTTAAAATCTATAATTAAAGGATCGTAAGGCACATGGAACGATTTATTTGGATGATAACGTTAGTTTTAAATATGTAGATGAATTGGAATACAATTATCTCAGTCTTGATTTTAACAATTCAGAATTAACAATAAAGTGAGTATACAAAACACTCGAAAACTCCTAAAACTATTTGTTTGCCTTTTAGAAAGATCGATCGTAATGCAAAATCGGACAATTTTCAGTTTGTTTTTGATAAAATCGTCATTTTCTCTGTAGAAAATCCACCGACTGAAGGTGACTGTTCATATTGTGTTTTATAACGTATTGAATCTAAGGAATATTTTAGGTAAACCTGGAAATTATCAAAAATACGTTTATGATACGGATTCTGATGGTGTTTACTTCAAAAATATGAAATTTAATTCGGAAGTTACCAAAATAACAGTTTTTTAACTTGTATCAACTTTAATTAATAAATTAATGCAGAATGCTACAAAATTGCTCTATCTCATTTCATAGACTTCTGGTTTGATGTATACCCAGTACGAGTAGATTGAAAGCGTGCTCACTTGCTCTTCATTAAACTGAAGTACTCTGTATGTACATGATAAAGAGGAAACAATCTTATTCTACAGTCTTGAAAAGCTACATTGGACGTATCATTGAAACACGAGGACTAACTGCAAATATTTCATTTGCACTTTCAACGGCATCATGTACTGTAGCGAATAAACGTACACTATTTTTATTAGGACTCTCGATAAGGCCACATTTACATAACATTTCATAGATTGGTTCTGGAATTGAAGCTTTATTAAACAACTGTCACCACCGGAAAAATTGCAAAGATTTACCTGAACATGCTGCAATATAAATTGGTATATCGATTTTTTGGAAATTTTCAACAAGTGTTTGTAACATATTTACACCAGATGGATCAACATAACTTAATGATGAAAAATCCAAAATTACACAACGTATATTTGTGTTGATTTTATTTTTCAATCGAACTATACGATCATTTTCTTTTGTATTTTTTATATCAGCGTCATTATTATTATCAAGTAATTTTGCTAATTTTCGTTTATAAATAATCTCTTTTTGTGGATTCATATCAAGTAAATGTAACAATTCAGTTTTGAACAGATTTTTAGATGCAAAATTTAAACCACCACGATAATGGAAGATTTTTATGCCGGGTATTTCAGTTGCCTTGAAATCAAAAATTAAAATTGTCAATGAGGTTTTGAGTGAATCAAAATCTCAATCTTAATCTCCAATTTTGAAGAGTTACTTGTTTGTTACAATTAGGATCTAGACTGCAAATGAGCTATTCAAGTAGCAATGGACTTATGCTCTATTCAGTTGTCTGGGGCCCTAAATGCTTCCAGCAGATCAATCTTGTATTTGTTCTCAAAGAGCTACAAAGAGTAGCTCTCTTATTTTTTCCTAAATTCTTGTCATCCAGATCTTTCCCGCTATGGCAAAAATTAGTGTCTTTGTTTGTTTGTTTTTTTTTTAAATATTGCTACTGTTTAAGAGTCTGGCAAACAAGCAAATTTTCAAAATTGAGCACCAAGGTCTTGATCAACAGTTGCCTGATGCATTGAGATCCCAAAAATAAAACCTTACCCGTTTGTATCGATTAGTATCCATATAAAGATCAGTTCCAGGTACTGCACCTAACAGGCAAGTGTACGGTTTAAAATTCAAAACAAAGATTGTTAATAACGACATAATAACACCAACTAATAAACCAATATCGATACTAACAATAACAACAGTTAGAAATGTAACTATCCATACACAAGCATCCATTTTACTCAATTTCCAAAATTGCCATAATTGTTTTATTTGCATTAACATACCTTTTAAAGAAACCACAATAATACCAGCTAAAACACTCTAAAAGTAGACCCAAATTGTTATATAAAAAAAAAACGAAAAAAAAGTCGTTTATATTTAAAATACTTTTGGTAGAGGCTCAAAAAATGGTCCAATCCAAAGCAAAATCACTAAAAGTATTCCACATGAAACAATCGAAACTATTTGTGTTCTACCACCAACAGTTTGTTGAATTACAGATCGAGATAATGATGCTGAAAATGGCATACAAGAGAAAAATGAACCGACTACATTTCCCATGCCCTGAAATTTCAATTAAATTAAATAAATAATAATTAATAATTATGTAATTAGTTTCCCTACTTGTGCTAATAGTTCTTGATTTGGATCAACATCATAATTCAATTTTTGTGCAAACATCAGAGCCATTGATAAAGTAATTGTGTAAGAAACGATAGCAATACTGAACGCATCTAGAATTACAGAGGAAAACAATTCAAAGCGTAGAAAAGTTGGTGCTGGTAAACTGGAAACAAATTTTTGAAAATATTGTCCGCAGTGTAATTGTAAACATCTTTACCCTGTAGGGATGTCACCAATGACTGTAATTGAATATTGCTCAGTTAAATCACAATATTTCGATACTAAAGTTCCTATAACAATAGCAATGAGCTCTATAGGTACCGGAAATGGCGATTTCCTAGCAACGATAGGCTAAAATCATGAGTAAAGAGTAAAAATAAAGCTCCTCTTGAGTTTTAGATTAATTTTCACCTTCAGTATTTCGTTATTGAACGCAATTATAATAATTGTTATTATGGATATGATGAGTGCAGCATAGTTTGTTTGGGAAATCTCAGAAAAAACACTACTCAAGGTCTAAATAAATAGAGAGTAACAATATTTACGATTATTGAATTAGTTACGGTTAACTACTCACATTTATGACAACAAAATATCCTTTCTCTCTTGGTATACTAAGTCCAAACAAGTCTTTTATCTGTGATGTAGCTACTTGAAAAGCCGCACCTGTTGTTAAGCCACTTACCAAAGTTTCTGAAAGTAGGGCACTTGCAGCTCCTAAACGTAGTACATACATTGCTAACTAGATTTCAAAAAAAAAAAAAACAACCAATAAAATCGACCAATCAACAAATTGATAAAAATGTGAAAGTTCTTACATGAAATAACCCGACGGTGAATGTTACAATAGTTGCTACTTCCATTGGAGTATAAGCGTTGTCTAAAGATGCAACAAGCGGATTTTCATCTGATTCATGGACTTCAAAACTTTCAGTAAAATATATTGGATGACTGTACTCTAATACCACTTTTCCGGTCATTAAACACACAACCGCAAATGTACCTGAAATTAATCAATTTTTTCATTGTTATAGAGGCAATCCGAGAATAATGCCCCGGAAATCAATAAGCGTATCCAGTGTTAATGAATTCGTGTTTTCAGGTCTTAATTTCAGGCTACAAAGTAGATGCTGTCCTAAGAATGTATTGCAAAACTGATGTTCGCTATATTCCTTAATCTACACGAATTATCCTTTCGATCGTGTAAACAGAAGACAGTACGTGTAAAGCGATACCGAATAAAACTGAGACCGTTTACAAAAAAATCGTGAAAATTGAGGTATTGTTAAGCTTGTGTGTTGCATAAATAGAACGTCAACTTTGTTTTTCTATAAAGTAAATTTCCGTTTCACTACTTATACAGGTTGAGACACTTCATCTAGGAACATGGGGCAGTCTTGAGAGTGGGCATTATTACAAAGATTCCACCAGCCATCTCTTTTACACTCAAACGAAGGCCATAAACTGTCTCGATTTTTGTAGTTTTTCCTATGTTCCTAAATGAACTGTCTCAACCTGTATAGCGACTTTCGTTTTTGTGGAGCGTGCTGTATGATTTTTTTACGTTCATCATACAATAAGGTTTGGAATGCACGTATAATTTTTTATTTGTTATCAAATCTACCATAACCATAAACATAACTGGAGTGAGAGTTGTTCAATAAATAATTACACGTCAATGACATCTTTTACAGGAATACCTCGATTATCATTGCTACAAAAAATACTGCGCAATAATTTTTGGTACCAAATTGTAGACTGCGATAAATCGAATATCGGGTTAATCGAAGTGTTCTTGTATCTAAACTATTTTATTTTTTTATAAAAAAACGATCTATCAATTTGAGTACCACTAAAATATAAGATTTTTGTAATTTTTTGGATAAAATTTCAAATAAGATTTCACAATGAACTTTTCTTATAAGTACAGATAACTGTCAAATACAGAGTTCGCCGATTAATTTGTTTGCTTTATGATCAAATTAAATCGATAACAAAAACAAAAAAAAACAACACATGATCAATGACCCTCGTTTTTTTAAGTGTTCCATTTGACAAGTTTGATGCATTAAACACTACTATTTGATTGCTTAATAGTTTGACAAACGACTACGTTAATCGGCGATCGCTGTATTTCCACTCCATTTTATTATAAAATAAATATCTATTACCCAACGAAATTTTGTAATTTCATAAATAATTACCCAACTTGATTTCGAATATGCGTTATTTTTATCAATATTGAAATTGTTCCAAAAACAAATCAATAAAGAACTCACCCATGGAAATATGCTTTGATGTGCCAAAAAAGAAATAAATGATTACAGGAAAGAATGCCATATATAATCCAACAATTGGTGGTACATTCCCTAACAATGCGTAAGCCATTCCTTTATAAACAAACAAATAAATACGTATTTTTATTTTACGTAATATACAGCAATTCTTCAAGTTTTACCTTGTGGTATGTGCATTATAGCAACTGTAAATCCTGCTAATAGATCCGGTAATAAATCTAATTTCCATTTATAGTGACCCAACCAGCTTATAACAGGGAAAGTATTTGTAATTGCCGATTTAACATTTAAATCACAATTACAAAATGTACGTTTCAACCCTTAAAATTTATAGAAAATATTTATTTCTTAACAGGGAAATAAAAAACAAGATTAACTTACAATTGCTTTTATTTTTGTCATATTCGAATTTCTTTCGTAATTCATCATGTTCGTAAACTGGACGATCAATTCGAATTTTGTAAGAATTCTCATCCATCTTTTCATCAAACAACAACAACCCCAAACGCTAAATTCAATTTTTATTCACAAAATAATTATACATTTATCAAATTTATGTTGTAAGATATAAGACAGTAAAGAGTATCGCATCTGGTGAGTTAAATAAACTTCTAATTATTTTACATTTACGGTTACATTTATATCTTGCAAAATATGGGAGATAATATTTGTCGTTCAAGCATTGAATTGATGTCGTAATGGTATAACTAATTTTTAACACTTATATTATTTTATAAATTAAATTAGATAAGTTAAATTATTTAGATGTAGATAGTTTAAAGATAATTATTAAGTTGACTCTGATTAAAACAACGTAATTTTAATAAATAAAACAAATATTTGAATTATTCTATACATACCTTTTTTGTTTTATAATCAAATTATTTACTGTGCTATGTGTTGATCATAAATTATTTCCAGAGAATTTATATTCTCCCTTGAAGAGCATCTCAATCTTAATCTCTATTTTTTTTTTATTAGCACAATCTAAAATTCGTCAGAAATATTTTTAATAAATGTCTATCTCAATTGTGATCTTTATCTCTATTTTAGATGTAATATAAACTACTTGTCAACTTGACTTCAAAGTAAGAGTCTTGTTCAAAATTATATGATGTTTTATCATTTTTTTAAATATTATTTCATTTTTTTGCAACACAATAGCTGTTTTTATCTGTTGCTTACGTAAAGGTCATTGCAATTATATTTAACAGTACAGTATTATATACAATTTTGTATGTTATCATTGGAACCGCATGATAAGACGTTTCTTCGTTATACTACGCAGTAGTTAGTAATTTAGTTGATTCTGTTGCTAATCCTCTGCAGTTATCTCTATGGAATCAATGAGTTTGCCCCAGCAACTCACATTCGAAAGGTTCTCACTTCACTGGCTCCGAAGAGGTAGCAAATACATCGAGCGAGGAAGGGCTACATCAGGAAGGAGCCGGAGTTTATCGGTCTATTAGAGGTAGCCGCTCCCTGGCAAGGCGTATTTTCACCCTCAACAAAGTGAAATGGGCTGTTACCAGTTCCAAGCCCTTCAAAACACCAGGCAAAGATGGAATATTTCCAATATTGCTGCAAAAGGGAATCGAGTTCGTCGCCCCTTGCTTGAGAACTATCTTTAAAGCTAGCTACTCACTGGGGTATATACCTCAGTCTTGGACAGAGGCTAAGATGCTGTTTATACCAAAAATGGGTCGACGGCCCCCTGAGAAGCCAAAATCATATCGCCTTATTAGCCTCAGCTCTTTTTTCCATAAAACCATGGAAAAAATACTTGAGTGAGATAGAACAAGCGCTTGCTCACAAAGAAATAGCGCTCGGGCTGTTTGTGACTATAGAAGGCGCTTTCGATAACACCTCATATACATGGATAAGAAGAGCTGCTATCAGGGAAGGCATAGAACCCCCCAACATTAGGTGAATTGAAACTATACTCAAAACCCGAATTATCACGGCAACTCTGGAGGGTGCAGAAGCTACAGTAACCACGGCCAAAGGGTGCCCCTAAGGAGGGTGTTATCGCCCGTGCTGTGGTCCCTAGTGGTGGATGACCTGCTGGAGGGCCTACATAATAAGGGTTACAACGCACAGATGACCTAGTTGTTCTTATAAGGGGCAAGCACGACGGAATCATATCCAGTCTAATGCAAGGTGCCCTAAAGCTGCAGAAATTGCGGCGATCAGAAAGATTAGAAGGACATTTAGAAATTCTGAAGCAAATTTGCACAGAATTTCTGGTCAAACCATCGGACATCATACCGAGGAAATTTGACTTCGAAGACCATTTTGATGTGGTAATGGAAGACCGCCAAGGGGCAAGAACCTGGATAAGCAGATTGAATTGCACCGTGTACCGTCTGGTACACGGATGAATCTAAAATGAACAATGGAACTGGTATAGGAATATATGGACCCAACTATAAAGTGTTTACGAATAAACCTCAAAGGCACACCAATATACAGCCGGTACTGAAAGCTCTAAAAGGCCTGTAGCCTTGAGTCAAGAACCGTCTGGGAATGTGGCAATCTCTGAAACAACTGGCTAAGGAAAATAAACTCACCCTTGCATGGGTGCCAGGGCATCAAGCACTTGCTGGTAAGGAAATGGCCGATGACCTTGCGAGAATAGGTGCTATGGCTCCACTAATAGGTCCGGAGCCATACTGTGGGCTAGCCGAAACCCACAGAAGGCAGGAAATCTGTGCGTGGGAATGGAGCAGAAAATACTCCACTGGAGATTATGTCCAGGAAAGCGACGGGCAAAAAAGTTTATTGACTTTTTGCCTCAGAATGCTAGAAAGCTTTTCGACCTAAGTAGGAACGAACCAAGACATGTAACGGGACTCTTAACTGGGCACTGGCCAGTGAGATACCATCTCAAAAAATTGGGCAAAGCAGGCAGTAAGAGATGTAGATTATATGGATCGGACAATAACACCTCGGAACACATACTATGCAAATGTGACGCCTTGGCCCACATAAGACTAGCCAACCTAAGCAATGTGACTCTATCACCTGCTGAAGTGGCAAAGAAGTCTCCCAGAGAGATTTAGCTTTGCTAAAAAGATATCGCTCCTGGGATATCAGTAGATGGAGGGTTAAGAACAATAGATCAGCTGTAGTCGCTGTTCAGGAAGGCTACAATGGCCAAACGACCCCTATAATCTAATCTAATATAATCTAATCTGTTCCCAAGGAACTTCGGTGAGGGTAAAATATGCTATTTTGCAAAAATTGAACTGTGTCAACTTTGCATAAACCACTTTGAGCTTTCATGTTGTAAAAAAATGCAATTTCGGACAAGCGCACCTTGAACAGATACTCTAAAGCATTGCGATTATTTGCCTAAGAATGCTAGAAAGATTCTCAGCATGCATAGGGCACTGCCCAATGAGACACCATCTCAAAAAACTAGGTAAACCAGACAGTGAGAGGTGTAGACTATGTAGATCTGACAATGAATCCTTTCAACACCCTATCACCTCCAAAAGTACGGAGGAGGTCTCTTGAAGAGCTAAAAAGATATTTTCCTGGGATATAACTGGAGGGCTAAAAACAATAGAACATCTGTAGTCGCAGTTCAGAAAGGATAATCGACCACTGTATTCTGATCTAAACGGATCGTAAGGTATTGCAGCATAGAAAATACTTACCAGTTTTCACTATCAAAACAATTAATAGTACGCAAGATCTATAATAACCGTAAAGGACTCTCAAAGGGGTGAATGTTGAAGCTCCTCAAGGACCGATTGCATTCCTTAGGTGAAGCAAAACGTTCGTATAACCTCTAAACAATACTGTTCACAAATATAAATAAAGATCAAAACTATCGCTTGTACGGAATACCATTTAGTGATTGTCAAAAATTTTGCAATACTTGTCTGTGTGACTAAAAGTCTTCCAAAATAATGACGAGTATTTAAAGTTTGTCTAAATATAACAGTAGGCGGATAATTAAATCGATTAATACCTGTCTGACGGGTATTGCTAAATAATCTGGTCCCATTTTTTTCTATTAATACCAACGCCAAAACAAACAACCTCAACAACTACAACAACAGAATATATATCACATTAGGACATAATTCATTATAAGTGAAATATAGTCGACAGCAGACTATTCCCCCACATATATTTTTTCAAATTTAGTTTACAATAAAAAATGGGTCTTGTGGTGAAAAATTTTCAACTGATAGTATCAAATGTTCAAATAAGTTGAGATTTAGGTTAATAAAATTAGAAAAAA
Organism: Lydus trimaculatus; assembly: GCA_037414755.1. NCBI lineage: Eukaryota > Metazoa > Arthropoda > Insecta > Coleoptera > Meloidae > Lydus > Lydus trimaculatus. The sequence continues at coordinate 9,859 of JAZBGY010001880.1, forward strand.
GAATACAATATGAATAAACATTAATTTTAGACTGCTTACACTACAATCAATCCAGTCGATCGAAATAATCAGAAAAATGTGTAGCATTTATATTTTATCAAATATTTACATCTTTGGCTCAGATAAAATTTCAAACAACTATTATTAGTAAATAAAACGTCCAGACTGTATACACACCTTTTTGGCAAATTCATTAATTTGTTTTTTAAATAAAAAAAAAATAAAAAAAAAACAATGGTAGGTAAGTTTAAAATAATCTATATTTAGTATTGCTCACTATATTACCCTTCCTCTTATCAGTAAAAGATTTTGGAGATATCTGTAACAATTCAGATGATTGTTCAGACCATCGTTACATTTGTATGCCTGATAATGACAATCATTACCGATGCATTTGCGATAAGTATAATCTTAATCGTTTAATTCCTCCTATATTTATTTATTAAAAGTAATTAACATTGATTGATTAGATTCCATAAGTGGATGGGTTATAAATATGGTTGTATTCAAACAGTTAATTCATCAGAGATTTTAAAAACGATAACAAATTCATATAATTTTGATGGTAATTATGTGGTACTATTCAGGAATTTGTCATCATCTTTAAATGGCACCAGTAAACCTCTTTATTAAGGCCGTCTCAACACGGGCACATTAAGCCAGCAACATAATGGTGCAAGCGTTGTCAGCAGCGCTTGCAACACTGTTTTCAAAATTATTCGCCCAGCAACAAACTAACTAACCATAAAACACGTTTATACGGGATACAGTTTGCTTGCAACTTACAACATTCCTTTGATCTTTATTCATTTACCGCTCTCGCATGGAACAAATTGCAACCGTTGACTGTGTTGCTCGGACAGGTGGGCAGCTATCAAAACTGCTGGACTTGCGCTGCTACCAACACGAGAAATTTGATACAGGCAGCATGTTGCCGGCTAAATGTGTCCGTGTGGAGACGCGCCTTTAATGTAACTTTAATCAATAAAATAGCCAACATTTGAAGATGACGACGAGTTTGGAATTGGAATGATCTATCTATCAATGTTTTTTTTCTCTGTAGAACTTATAGAACGCGAAACTACAATTTTGTATCGCCAAAATGCAGCAGCAGGTCTTTTAGTAGCTGCTATTTTTATGCTTACTGTGATTATTGTGATTTATTACGGATGTTACATAGAAAAAACGTTAGTCAATACATATTAATCTCTTATGAGTAACTGATTTATCATTTATTGATTTAAAGGGACCGACAATTGGAAAAATCGTTACTAGGTGTGAAGGCGAAAATGAACCACAATAGATTTACTAAACAGGAATCGTTACATGTTGTTTAAATTATTGGTTTTTGTGCAATCAACGCTTCTAGTCGTATAGAAATAACAATCAATACTCTGTTGCGTCAGCTCCAATATTGCTACACGTTTTGCAATGTTACACTTTCCGTACTTGTAATACAAACTACTATTTTAAACTATTTTTCCGAAAAAAAAAACACTAACAAATTTTGCTTAAATTATATGTTTTGATTTTCTGTGAGTGTTAAACAACATAATGGATTTCTATTTTCAAAATGAGTTATTTCATAGCGAGTCAAATGTTTAAATTAATTTTAGAATCCAACTGTAGTAATTTACCTGCAACCGTTATGTGACTATATAGCTTTGATGTGTTAATGTAAAATTTTCATAACAAAAATGAAAATAAAATTTAAAAATATTAATCTAAATTTTACTTTTAAATTTATGCCTTCTAGAAATGATTAATTTTTTATTTTTTGATAAATTTGTGGAAAAAACAAAACAATGACTGGTAAGTTTTCAAATTTCGTTAATTGTAATTTTGAAAAACAATAAAGAGTGATATTTACTTTGTTTATCAGTGAAAAATTTTGGTGAAATTTGTAATAATACTGGTGAATGTTCTGATCATCGGTATGTGTGTACAGAAGATGAATTTCAAATTTATCGATGTCTATGTGACAGGTTCTTTAAATTATTTCTTATCATCATTATATTGTTATAAAGTAATTTTATTTCGCAATTAATTAATCTTAGGTTTCATTTATGGATGGGTAAAGAAAATGGTTGTGTACAGGTAGTTAATGTTAGTGATATTATTAAAACAACTAATAAACAACATAAGTTTGAAGGTTAGTGTTGGCTTCCAGTTGATAATTTACTCCTATTCTCTATATTGTCGTCATCACTAAAGACCTATGCAGATGACGTCTTTTTCGCGCGCATTCGTGAAAGGTGCTGTTTACAGTGTGTAAAAATGTCGTTATAGCAGTTTATTTACGTTTGTATGAGTAGAAACGAGCGTCAAACGCGATACAAACGCGCAGCACATCTTAGCTCGCTTAATGAATGCGTGAAAAAGACGTCTTGTGCATAGGCTCTTAATGAAAGTATTTGCAACTGTTGTAGTCGATTTTGTTTATCCAGTATACCCACCGCATTACCTTGACACAGTAAACATTTTATTTGTTATCTTCAGACACTTAAACTGTAGTTAGACTTGATTTTCCTTCATCGAATATCTAAACTCTACTTTACTAAACTGAGTTTTATACAGAGTGTCGTACATATGAGGGTGTACATTCCAATAAATCCCTTATTTATGCATTAAATTATATAGAAAAGAATTTTAAATACTTCGAGAGTGAGGTTTATGTAACCTAACTATATAAGCTTAAGTATACTTTAAGTGTGTGTCATGTGTGTGGAACAATCGGGTCTTTTACAAAATAAATTTTAAATAAAATTATAAATTCTTTGTAGAATTTATTGAACATGAAGCTGAACGTTTCTTCTTGTTTCATGCAATTGCAGGATTATTTGTTACAATAATTGTTGTTATCACTGCTATTTTTATACCTATTTATCTATATAGAATACATAAAAAGTAATTATAATGTATTATATAAGTGATCCTTAATGATAATAATAACAATGCTTTTCAGAGATAAGAAAGTGAAAAAAGAACTGATAAAACGTGGTAATACATTGAGATGTAACCATTTTTGTGACATTTTGGGAAAAGATAAAAGAAAATTGCCAAATTTATCATACGTTTGATTACATTATCTTATCATGACCACAATTTGCCAATTTCAAACGGAAATGAATGATTGACTTCTAAGATACGAATGAAGCATTCGTTTTAGCGAAAAAAAAACGATCGTAGAACTGTAAATTAAACCCATAACGAAGATTGAGACGTAGATCGAGACTTGCTCAGAATTACATAAAATTTGGGCATGTGGAATAAACAAACAATCGCCAACATTTCTATTTACTTCCATATAATGAGAACAATTACAGTAATATGTACTTTGTTAATATATCTAATACTTATTTATCACTTAATTATGCATGTATGGCTTAACTTCCTTTATATTGTTCTGTTTCAAATCTCTAAAATGTAAATAAAGATTTTCAACAATCAAAAAAACAGTTTCAATTACAGTTATAAAGCTAACACCAAGAAATAAAGACAGTGTTCCACCAAAAGACACTAGAAACAAACAAAAATCAACAAATTTAAAACAGATTTTTATTTGAATAAAACAACTACACACCAACTAAATCCTCAAAACCAAATAAAACATCTCGACGGAATTTTGTTGTTGGCGCTAATAGTCCCCAACGAAATGTAATCCTTTGTTCAAAGTATCCAAATTCCCTTCGGAAAAATTTTTCTGTTTATTCACAATAAAAATAAAGAAAAATTATTAATACCAGTTGGTGATTTTTGGTATTTGAGGAAAATAGATGATTTCATTGCACGGTTCAGGACAATTACACCCTAATTGAGATGGTGGTGCTGTTAAATGTTGTACATATTTCGACAAACAAATTAAACCATCGATATCACACAATTTACCACCTAAATCAATACATGAAATATGTTTTAAAAGTGTTAATGTAAAGGCGCGTCCCCACACGGACACTTTAGCCGTCGCCAATAACGCTTGCAACACTATTTGCAGGTACTGTAAACACTGGGCTACACGTCACCGCAAATTTCCATTTTAATTACGTGTCCCATGCATGTCTTTTGTTTCCCGTAGTTAGCAGCGTAAATCAGCTGATTACAGTTATGACGCAGTTTATTTTACTGTTCTTCGTTTGCTGTGGTTTACACGTCTACACATTGCTTGCATCATTCCTTTCATGTTTATTGATTTACCGCTCTCGCATGGAACAGATTACAGGCGGGCTGTGCCGTTCGCGCACGTGGTCAACACTCAAAGCTGCTGACCTGCGCTGCTACCTACGCAAGAAACTTGATACATGCAGCCTATTGTCGGCTAAGTGTGTAGATGCGCCTTAATGCTAGATTTCGTCTTACCGAAATTGTGGTAAAAGAACGGTCGACATCCACACAATTCAATTGTTAATCTATATCGACAAATTATATAACAAACACTTAAACTATAAACTGGTAGATCAGATGATATTGGTTCATCATCAAAACGACAACGTCTCTGTGATGGCATTAATTGTCTTAATGATTTCGATGATTCAGTTTCTTGCATACGATAATTAATTTCTAATTCTTCACCTTCATTTATTATTAATGGTGGATCGATTGATGCATGAACAACATCCAAATATGAATGAATATAATATTTGATTGGACGAAACGGATCCGAATCATATCTAGCATAACATAAACCGTTTAAATAATGGCAACGTAAGAGCTGTTGATTCTCAAAATTTGTCTCATTATCATAACTGAAAATATAAAAAAAAATGTATATTCCACCATAAAACGCTAGGATTAACGCTAACGTTAAGCATGCTCATGTAAGTGTTAGCGTTAATGCTAATTGTAAGATAGACATTTGCTAATACTTTAACGAAAATACGTGTGCAAATTTCATGTTTAAAGAGAAACAAACACCCATTTCCGTCATGATTAAATGCCAATTTGGCCGACTTTTCGGATCGGAAGTTACTAATGTACCAGAAGGTTTTGGATGAACTTTAGTAGCAAGCTCTACCATACTAATTGATGATAATGTTTGATCATTTTGGAATATTGAAAAATCGTGAAGATTAAAAAATGAAACATTTGTAACAGTTTCAATGAAACTCATATAATAATTAAATGATGAATTTGATGAATCCACACCCCAAGTGCTAAAATTTCAAAAAAATTCATTATAAAAATTCTAGAAACATTGAGTTTTTATACTCGTAAATATATTGCGTGGCACGATTTATATCGATTTTGTTTATTAAACATGCTGTTGCAGCAGGAAATGGATTCTCCCAATTTCTGTAATCTTTTTGTAAAGATATAACAGTTGGTGATGCCAAATATCTTATCAGATTTGAATACGAAATAGTAATAGCACCAAGTGTTGCCAATATTGTGATGAATATCCAAAATATTCTAAATAGGGATTATTATAGAATTATAATAGTTTTATTGATTATGATTCAAAAAAAATACATTACAAACCTTTCAAAAAAGTACAATTTTGGCAAACTTATTATACGTAATCCATGAATTGTTGTCTGTTGTGCTATATTATGAACTATTCGGTCCATTTTTCTGGAATATTAATGAATAAAATGGAATTCATTGGATTTATATCCATGTATTGTATCAAAATTTTTAATCTGAAAACCATTATCGTTATGTGTTATTATTATGCTTTTAGCTTTTATTCATTCTTTGTTTGGTTAAGAATCTTATCATTACGGCTCCATTAAGCTTTGTCGTTTATCTAAATTGAATAGAAATTCACCATTTAATAGAGACGTCCCTAAAATGATGAACCTAACACAACCATTACTATAATCATACGATATACACAAGTATCCCAAAGAAAAATGCCTGGGGAATTTGCACCAAAATA
>JAZBGY010001882.1:0-15711 GCA_037414755.1 Lydus trimaculatus
ACGGAGAATTCACGTTGTGCATGTATACAACAACAATATTTAAATATGAAAAATTTAAAAGAATATGAAGGTTGTAATAGCGAATCTTATGAATGTTTTGTAGAAAATATATGATGTATTTCTTCTATAAAAATAAGGATTTTTGAAAACAACTACACTACCCTCTGCTTAGCTTTAGTTAGATTTAATTGCAATTAGTTATTTATGGGGATAAAGTAGGATAAATTGCTGTAATCCCTATGGGATGGCTTTTTTAATAACTTAGGGGCTTGAATATGAAAATTAATAGGTTTCTCCTATATATAGTCAACTATTTATTATTATTATTATAAAAAAATACTTTATAATTCATCATTGAATTTTGATGATTTCAAATCATCATCAGCAAACCATTTATTATAAACTTGTATCGGATCGATCATCCAATATTTATGAAATGATACAGCATTATCTGTATTTAAACGTCCTGGTGAATAATCCACCGGTCTAGCCTATAAATTTATATAAACAAATCAAATCACAATTATTCAAATCACCCTCCGAGTGTGGTCTAAGTGTTTCAAGTGATCTAAATCTTCCATCTGCAGAGAAAGGACAGGAATCCCTAATAGTCCTTTCAAGCTATAGGCATTGGGTGTGTTTACAGTTGTGCGCTTTCAGCTTGACTTTTCAATGCACGTTGACAGTTTTATACATTTACTATCCAGTTCAACTCGGTTTGAGGTATGCAACATGTGCTTCAAGCACATGCCTTTAACACGCAAAATAACGCACAAATATAAACACCCCTTCACAATCCAATCTGTAGGATTAAAGTAGGATGTGTGCGACCACTCACACTCCAACTAGTCCTTGTGTTTTCTCGTGGTGCTAAAGCTAGACATTCACAATCCAGTCTGTAGGACTTTTCGACTCAGCAGGTATGTTTGTATTGTTTGTAGACCTTGTAAAAAACGATTTCCCCACTCACGAACGAACGTGATAGAATATAGGATGGTCCAAACTGATTCTACCCTTAAGTGGTTGACGGGTCTTTTGAATAATATGTACAGTAAACAGGCGACTCAAACCTTGTCGCAGGTCTGAGACACCAGAGACGCTGAAATTCGTATATTTCATTGTAGCGTTGCCCCTTAAGGGCTGCTCCCCCTCTATCTTATACTCTTTGAGCTGGTGTGGTAATCCTATAAGTCGGACACCCTATTCATGGTACAATGGTAGACTAACAATGAAGGTTCGGAGCGAGTGGAGTCCTTTAGCACATTAAGAAAGACGGCCGCTTTGCTGAAAATACGAGAAACGAATGTCAACGTTTACATTCGAGAGATGCGGGAGGAGTGTACTAAATTAAAGAAATTCCTAAATGAAAGTATTGTTTTCACGATTCTTGCATTTGGATGATTATATGAGGGTAAATTCCTCCCTATCATAACGATATTTGTCAAAGTTCACATTCGTTTCTCTTATTTAGATGCGAGAAGTCGTCTTTGTTTTTACAGTAACATATTATTGAGCAGCTGCGATCCTGTGCGACGTACCACTATTAAGCCGGAATCCCACGGTGTGTGATTCGGCGAGTCACAAGCCAGGTTCGGCGAACCACGCAGGGACTATCTCACCGAATTGTTGGTAAATTTGGCACAATTCAAAGAAAAGGCGAACCTCTTCGGACTCGGTTCGTCATCCGTTGGACCTAATCCATAAAAAAATGTGAGTTCGCCACACGATGACGAGTGTTCATATTCATTATGTGTTTCTTTATAACTCAAATCGCCCATTTGAGTACTTTGAGTGCACACATCGTTTCCGCCTAGTGTCAAATGCTTGAGTACCCTTTCATGCATTTTCACGCTACTAATCTACTTTGACAGTTTTTCGACGTACTCCGGCCGTGCTTCGTTTGAACACCCAGAGTAAGCTTTATCAACTGAACTAAACTACACTATGGACTGACAAGACTTGCCAAGCCAACACGAATCACACACTACAAACTAACACGCTAAGCCTGGCCGAGCTTCGACAAACACGAGTCACGAGTCAGGCTCATCGAATCACACGCCATTCTTGAAACTTGTTCGTTCTCTAAATGGGAGATCTTAAGATCATTCGGAACACTTTGACCACCAACCGTGTATATATACATTACCTGATGGAATAATGGTGAATGTGTCACATTAATACCTAAACTAGCTGTACATAAACCTAAATACATATCATCTGGTGTATTTATTGATGGGCATTCACAAATACCTGGTTGTGTTAATTGTTTAATTAATTTTCGACTAAATACAATACCACCACCACCAGTAATATAATTATAACCACGTGTATTATAAACATTATAACCATAACGTTCACCTAACATTATCGATTCATTTGGATCATAGCATGTTAATAATTTTTGTATTTTTGTTATTCCTAAAATTGTATCATCATCCGCTATTATTATCCAATCGATTTCTGGTGAATTATCTAATTGTTTTGTGATAAATTTCATAATTGCTATTGTTTTACTACAATGACCACGTTCGGTGTTTGGAATTCCTAATGATATTGTCGGTATTGAATCATCTATAATCAATACAATGAATTTAACAAAACAAACAATAATGATCAACGGTATGTTGTACCGTCAACATCGCTGAAAAATTTGATTCTAGTCGCATATTGGGCCCATGTACGTTTCACTATAGGTAGACGTTCTTTATGATATTTTTTACAAGTTTTGACAGCAAAATAAATTGAATCTTTCTTTACCAATTCACTCTAGAAATTTTCATGAATTCGTCAAATTTATTTTGGTAAAAAAATAAAAACAACACACATACACCACATTGTTGGAAATCTTTTGGATATGTTGCACATTCTAATTGTTGTTTAATACAAAATTTTGGTTCATGTTTTAAATCTACACCATTACCTTTATTCCATAGAAATAATGCTAATTCATGTGAATTATCTATACCGAAATCGGATAAATTTTCAATATTCTGTTGTTTCAATCGATTATTTAAACTAGAAGAAAAAAAAACAAAACAATAGAAGATTATCAAATTGATAATGATGAAAGATGGAATAAAGATAGACAGACAGACGGACAAACCTTTCTAACATTGTTGAACTAATTGCAATTCCCGTTGCTAAATTTGGATATTTGAATTGTTCAGGATTATTATAAAATGCAAAATGATGGATTATTGTTGGTTCATTATCATATAAAGCATGACCCAACCATATATTCTAGTAATAGAATTTCCTATTTTTGTTTTAATAAATATTGAATAAACAAAGATAAATATAATTAACCTGATTTGAATTGTATTGATTCAATGTATTTAATAGATTGTTTAATTGAATTGTTGTACGATCTTCAATGAACATCAACCATTTTGTATTATTTTTATATAAATCATATAATTTCGATAGTATTGGTAATATTGTCCAATCGCCAACATGTGGAAAATCTTCATGTGTTAAATGAACAATCGGTGAATTCTAAAAGAATTTATATATTGATGCGATTCCGAAAAAGTTCTAATCTCGATCTTGATCTCCTTCTATATAGGGTCGATTACACTGAGCGACTTTAGTCTCTACTCTAGACGCTAACGAAGATGTAGGAGACTTGCAATATACGCATGCGCGCACCACCTTAAGTGTGTCTAGAGACAAAAATCACCCAATGTAATCGACCCTTAAGCAGCCCTCAGACTATCAATAAAATTGTGCAATAATATTGTACAATAAATTGATGGTGGCCCCTAGACTATGCAATAATTAATTCTTGGCTGACTTTCAAGGAGTGAAGATAAGTGCAGAGCTGAACAAATATTGTACAATATTACCTACAGACTGTACAATATTCCTATATTGCACAATAAATATCAAACTGATTTTGATCCGCTCAAAATATTGTACAATACTTCAATATCATCTACAGACTGTCAATAATATTGCACAATATTATTGATAGTCTGTGGGCACCTTTATACGAGCGACAATCGAAAAATTAAATCAATGAAAGATCCATATTCATCTAAATAAGGCAAATAGAAGTTTCAAAGACGAGAAATAAAATTGAAGATAAGCCGAGAAGTGGTCAACATGCTGTATGCTGATGATCTGATTGGAAACAACAAGCGTATCATTGTTCAAAATTTGTATTAAGCCTACGTAGGGAAAAATCCGACAAGATCAACACAAAGGCTTATAATGCATAGTAGTGTTTTGGCACACATAGGGCGCTATTGTAACTTTTTGGATCAATCACCAGTCAAACAGCTCCATCACGATAATGCAAAATTCAGATTTTTTCATAATGAGTTTTCAGCATACGCACTCCACGGAGCTACAATCTGTAAAATTCATTTCTTGCCCTACTTTAGTTGAGGAGACCGGCGTGTCGTATGAAACTTCAAGACGCAGATCTAACCATAAGATAAGCATTGCGAAACCTACGTTAAGGTGATATTAGACGATCTGGTAAAGTGGCAGAACTCTATCGATTTCAGTACTCACAATCAGTTATGTTCCTACTGATTTTTGCATGGACTTATAATACATGGACTCCGTATAGCGGCTGGGGAGTGAAGCCTACCACTTTTAGAGACAGATAGCTTGTTCCGGGGCAGTCTTATTCTTTCTAACTAATCGTGAGTTACGTGTTGCCATAGACAACCAATCGGTAAAATTCGGTAGATTGTACTACTATATAATATGTGTTCGAAAGAGACAACATGCCCCGGCTATTAAAACTTGGTGTGTACGAAATTTCACCGTTGTTTAGTATAGGGATTCGGAGTCCATGTATTATAAGTCCATGGATTTTTGCTTCCATCTGACATATCTGAACGTAGCTGCCTACTGAAATCGACAGATTTTTGTCACTTTGCAGGGTCGTCTAGTAGCATCTTTAATCAACTTGAAAAATTGGGAGAGACTAATTGGAAAAATCAAGCACCATCTTCATAACTCAGCTGATTCTCTAAATGGAATTGTCTGTGGTGTTTTACATCCCTAACTTTTGACTGTTCTTTTACCTACATGATGTCAGATTCAACAATTTCAAAGAAGCTACATTACATTAAGGCTCCGCTTCATACAGCAGATTTCAAGCAATAATCCGTATAATGCTGCGACCAGATGGGCGTCTATCGTGACCAAGTTTCGCCTTATAAAGCTGACCGCCCATCGAATCGGTGAAGCGGCGCGCAAACCTGATGTTGTTTGGTTCGGAGATTTTCAGTAATGTCCGTTCTGTTAATTAATTAAGAACTCATGGCAACACATTCTCGCCAAAATAGATCGGAAATTTTCGAAGAGCGAATCATGGCGCAGAGTTCGGGTGGACGGACCTCGCTTTTTCCGTGCCGCGCAACGCAGTTCCATCGACCTGATGGGAGGTCAGCTTAAGTGGACAAATGCGCTAATGTGGCAACGACTATATCGTTCATTAAAGGAAATTGCAGCGCATTGAAGCTTCAGACTACTAGCTGTCTGTTCATTTCTTTCTGTGTTTGCGTCGCGTAGACCGACGTACGTATCATACGACACTTCGAGACGCAGATCTGGCTGTTTTGATTACTTTTTGATTGTCTCTCGTATTTTTTTGGAATTATTAAAAGATCAAAATTGAGATTGAAACTTGTTGAGAATTCTACTTTAAAGGTTTCAAGAGTAAATCCTATTTCTCCAAAACAAACACAAAACAATACGAAATGTACTTATATTACGACTAGGAGAATAGAATTTATTGTGAAGTTTGACAATCAAACAAACAAAAACAATTTAATCACACACCATACACACACAGAGACACACATAGAAAATTATTTACATGAAACTTACTTGACTGATTTCCTCGGCTTGTCGATATAAATCATTCTTGATGGTTGTTGCTAATTTCAAATGATGTTTATTATTTTGACTTAATATAATAAAAATAATATCTTTTACACCTGTTTTATTTGGGGAAAATTCGTTAATTATTTAGGGGTTGAAAATGTAAAAGTTTTGATTATTCTCTCTCTCTTTCTCTCTTTCCCAACTTGCTCTTTTTCGTTCTAAATAAAACTTATAGTTTATTTGATGAGAAAGTTTGCCTTCTTTTCTTCTTTCATTTCAATTACTCAAGAGACACACGAAAAAGGCGAAACGCAACTCTATGTGTCTAATTTAAAATGTAGAAGTTCAACAACAAATAACCGAAACGGAAGTTGTAATTAATTAATTGATTTAAATAAAATTTGCTGACTATATACTGGATTTCTATCAGAAACCGGCGATCTATTTGAAAGAAAGAACAAACGAAAGAACGAAAGAGGGAGAGAAGTAAAGACAGGGAAATCTACTTATTCTTTATCTATTTCCAATAAGTTATTCTGTATATGCACTTTATACCCCCACAAATAAGATTATCCAACCGTAAGTTCAACGAATATAAAGCTTTAGGGTGGTTGAGAAAGGGTTAAAGTATCATATCGTATAAAATATCATATTTTTATTACAACATACACACAGACACATTCGCACATTTCGACAATCGATTTATACTCGCAATAAACAACAAATCAAATCTGTAAAGATCCTTTTTGGCAGTTTCTATATTACAAAACCATACAGCATGTGTTACTGACTATTTTTAAAGAATATGGCAACATCTGCCTGCCTACCATCATATTTCGAATATTTTTAGATTTTTCAAACAACACAAATTTACATATTTGAAGAGAGTATTCATCTTAATTAAGGACATGTTAATAAAAGCCCCATTATAATGGATGGGGCATGATGATGGAGAAGAATTCTTAAAGACAAATAGAAACTAGAAGTTTATTGTAAAATTCTCCACACAAAAAAAAAGGATTCTATTGATGAATTGTGCCTATACACGTACACACTTTACAACTAAAAAGTAAGTCGTGAAAAGTTCCAGCTATAACGATTATACACACAAAGATAGAAAAAAAAGTTTGATCGATGAGTAACTCGAAACTGTACATACAAACTATTTTTCAGTAAATCCATCACAACAACAACAACAATAACCCCCATCTTCATCTATCAAATCAAGATAGAAATACAGACTTGTTGTAGGAATATTGACGACAAGAAAAACCAGCCACTGTAATTTTTCAAAGTTAACAAATTGCATTTACATAAATTAAAAGTTTGAAGAGACGACAACAACAGCATTCTTTATTGTACCACTTTATAGTCTGTTAAGTGACTTACGGGATCCATTAAAATAATAAAAATTAGTTCACAATAGATACAGTAGCAAGAAATAAATAATAAATACTCAAAACTACCTACTATGGCCTTTTAAAGGAACATCTGGACAGTTCGCTGTTGTATCTATTGTGAACTATTTTACTGAATCTCTTAAGTCACTTAACAAACAATACATTATTTTTCCAGGAGTGGTATAGATAGTGGATCACATACAACAAAGTACTTCCGTAAGTGTATCTAAGCTTTTCCTGTAAGGAACAAGTTTTCCCTCTTGCTCTATTAAACTCTTACAAACACACATACCTACATACACCTGCAGGCTAGTTATCCGATCATCATCAATGACTATCCGGTATACCTGACAACAATAGCAACAACGAACGACGATAGTAGGTCGTCTAAAGCCTTAGGATTATAATGTATACGTGATACGATTTGTTAAATTGCTCCCTCTCTATAAACGTATTGAATTTGTTCGATAAAATTGTATATAAAGGTAGTGTGATAGTGGTTGTTATATGCGGGGATAACGTCACGATAATAGAAAATTCCCCAATGTATATATGGTAGAAGAGCGGATTCGTGGGGAAGGAAATTCGAAAAACCGAAAAAAAACACCTTCTTATTGTTCAAATATCTGTTATAGCGTACAATAGGTTGATAGTAGAATCTGTTTATAACGGAAATTCGTGGTTTATTATCTCAGTTTGTTATAAACGGATTCTAAATTATTAACAATAAGGAAATATATTTACCCAAATCTTTAGCACTGACGATTGTTAATAATCCAACAATAATCAACAATAATGTCTTTGTCTCCATTATCATCAACCCTAAAATACAAACATGTTGATTGCGTAATTTAACAAGTTTTATTATAAAAAAAAAAATAGTGGGAAACGCGTGTAACAAAACCGGTAAGTGTTGTTATCAGAATAGAAATGTTAAAATACGCGCACCCTCTTCATATTATGTTGTTGATAACAACGGGGGTATAATGATAACGCTTGCGCCGATTCTTTTTCTGTCTATTTTGAACTTTATCTCGACTTCATTCTGCGATCTATCTTTAGATAAATTATTTATTTATGCTTTGATAAAAGTCACAATTGATTTTTTCATTAAAACAAACTGTTTTATTTATTTTCTAATAGATAGGGTGAAAACTACCCTCTTCTAAATTCATTCAAATCGTAAATTCAAACTTTTCTTGTATATTCGAGGAATTGTTGATAATTTAACAATAACATAACCTAGAAATTAAAGAAAATTTGCATTAATCAACCTACCAATACGAAATCAATTAATTATTCAAGTAATGTTTGTATTTAAAATTATAAAAATAATGGAACAATTATAATAAATCGGGAATTTGCCGCAATTTTTTCACATTTTCAGTTGTATCAACTTTCACTTGCCAAACACAACTACTACTACCGCCATCTGTGAACTATAACACAAATACAGAAAGTTTTCAACATTTTTATAAATCTCAACCACTCAATTACAACAAAAACACTCAATTCATACTTTATTAGTTGATATTAGTCGTTAATTATGATTATTTATTGATTTTTTTTGTGAAATCACCAGAAAATTTCATCGAACTTCGTGTATATTTCCATCAAGAGATGGCGCTTATACTATAGAAACTTTGACATCTATCGGCAATAATTTGAATTAATAATGTGGAAAGTGCCAAGTTATCAAAAATACTCTTATTGTTGATAAAAAATAATAAATTGTTTATTTAGAAAATAATAATAATAATAATAATAATTTTGATTTCCAATAACAATGAATCAAAATGGGTTTGGAATTGGAAAATTTCAAAGAATTAATAGCAACAACAGCTTCAATTTGTACAATTTTACAATTTCTGACTGGAATGTAAGTTTATGTTTAATTATTATTATTATTATTGAAAAAACTTCATTTTATTGTAGTTTAGTCTGTATTAGAATAGTACAGAATCGTAGTACTGGTGATATCTCATCATTTCCTTTTGTTAGTGGATGTTTATCGACATGTTTATGGTTACGATATGGTTTTTTTATACAAGAACGTTCAATAATTTTGGTCAATACAATTGGAGCAAGTTTATTTTTCGGTTATGTTATCACATTCTTAAATTACAGTATTAAAAAAGTGGGTAATTTAATGATTAATAAATCAATTATAGTTTCGTAATACTTTATCTATTGTTTACAGTCTATTGTGATGCGTCAATTTATCGGTTGTACAATTTTTTTATTAATAATTCTCTTCTATATTGAACAAGAACCATCTGTAGATAATGCAAAATCAAATTTAGGTATTATTTGTTGTTTTGTAACGATTCTATTTTTTGCTGCACCATTAGCATCATTCTATCATGTTGTACGAATGAAAAGTACTGAGAGTCTACCATTTCCTATCATTTTTTCTAATTTTATTGTCTCATTACAATGGCTAATCTATGGTTTTATCCTACAAGATACTTATATTAAGGTATATTCTCTTATTTTAATGAAAAAAGTGTAACATTGATTGGTTTTAGATTCCTAATTTTATGGGTTGTGTATTATCTGGTTTTCAGTTAACTTTATTCTGTATTTATCCGAAGTCGTCGAAAGATGATTATTTGAATGAAGTTATCTAATCGTTTTTTTTTTTATTTTTATTGTAATTAAGGGTTTTATCAATAAAAAAACGAACAAATATTTTAAAACGTTTGAAGTATAGGCAACACAATATACAAACAATTGTAGTTCGACAGTGATGCCAACTCAACTATTATGAAGATCAGTGGAATTTTCTCTAAATTCTGGTGTCTTTCTGTATTGATGGTTGGCAACACTAATAAACAAATTTGACAATTAACATAACCTATGATTTTATTGATGTAATTATTCGTTAATTTTGCGATAAAATGTCGATTCCTGCTAAATTTACATTAGTAGGTTCTTGTATTTTTTCATTAGGCATCATAGGTTATGTCCATTATAAACAATATCTCGATAGGTAAGTAAATCGATGAACATAACCCAACTTTTACATATTTCTGTTTAAAAGGGAACAATTACATCAAGGTGTAATCCGTGATATGGAACGTCGCCAGAAACGTAAACAAGAAAACTTGTACACATTACAACAACAAATCGATTTAACAAAGGAGATTAAACGTTTTGAAAATGAAAATATTGATACAAGTATCACTTAGAAATCATTTATTTGAATTAGTAATAAATAATTGTTGATTTTAAGTGAATTCTTCATTATCAGCCCAATGTACATGTCGATTCGTATAGCCTAAATCGAAATTTTTATCTAAATCACTTAATGTGGAACGTGTTAATTCAGTTTCATATAAATTTTTATAATGACGCACTATCATTAAACCACATATAAAAAAAATGAGTTGTACCAAAATCCAAGTGATTATCATACCAATAAATAACGAATAATCGAGACACACTTCATTATTAATAAAATCTACAAGTTACAACAATTAATTAACGATTTTTTGATAACGTAAAACTTACCATAACCAGCAACTAGAATTTTACGATCACCGATCACAAGTCGATCAGCAATCACACTAGAATTACGCACGATCATCACCAATTCTAACGGTATTTGTCCATGATCCTTCAACGAATTATCGAATTCATTCCGATTAATATTCGTAATTTTGGTATTATCGATAAATTCACGTTTATAACGTTGATTATTACAATTGTAATTTGGACAAGTTTTTGTACAAAATTCCACAATTACACTGAATCGTACAATTGATGATGATGTAAATTTGAATGCTTGAAAACGTGCAATCAATTGTCTCGATTGATTTGTTGTAGATTTTGTTAATTGTGGAAATATATTTGGATTTGTTGGACAACCATTATCATCTAATAAATAAATTGAATCATCACCAGTTTCTGTCATTGCAATTAAATCATATGCACGTAAATCGTATGATGTTTTTGGTATTAATTCAATAATTAATTGTAATTCTTGTCCAATTTCTGTATTACTTAATTCTTGTTTTGTATTAAAATCAACAATACGCATCTGTATTGTTGGATTATCGTTTGTATTTGTGATATTAAACAGATGACTGTTGGGTTTTGTTGTATTCGTTGTTATTGTTATACCACTACCAACAATAATTTTACTATTATTATTGAATATACAACCGATACGTATTATACGATCATTTTGTGTTTGTATATAACGATGATATTGTAGAATTAATTTTGCTGTGATTAATGTACGATTTGTTGGACTTTTTGCACGAATTAAACCACAATTATTCATTTGTATTAATGATAATTTTAATGTTATCAAACTGTAACCATTACCAACGGTTGTACATGATGGATTATCAAGATAACCATCCATATATAGATTACCATAGAAATGTTCTTGTGGTAGGTAATTGATGATCATTTCAGTTTCTGTACATATAATTGTTAAATTTAAACAACGTGATTTCTCGTAATATCTCCCATTTGGATCATATTTAATTTGTTTTGGTCCTAATATTTTACTATCAATTGTATGTAAATAACATAAATAATTATTTTGTTTAATTTCATATAAACTAAATGATTTACAATTAATTATTGTTGTATTATCACATAATTGTTGACATGAATCTTTTGTAATATTTATAAATGTTAAATCATGATAATACAATAATGTTGAATTCTCATATTCATCATATGCACAAAATTGTTGATTATTATTAGATAATTTGCGACTACATTGATTTTCGTAATATTCCTCATCATAATTGGATATACGAAATGAGTTTGGTGATAGAAATCGATCTGTATTGCTTAAAATACAAATACCGTTAATTTCGTTGTTATTGTTTGAATAATTGATTTTGAATTTAATTGAACGACAATCGAATTGTTTCTCATCAATACAAGCTTGTTGACATTCTGTACGTGTTAAATATTTATCAATTGTTTTTGTATTATTATCAATTAATGTAGTACCAGGTATACGATCGAATATCCATAATTTTTTATTACAATTATTTATATTTGTTGTATTGATTAAACAAATTTTTTTAAACCATACAATATTTATGTTATATTCGTTTTGATTTAACGATAAATAATCTTCAATTATTGTTTGTTTATACCAGTAACATGTTGATGTATTGTAGATGATTATAAAATTTTGACAATCATCTAATTGATTACATTTTTCTAAACATTTTATTAATATTGGTTGTTGTTGTTGTTGTTGATAAAGTAATAATTTTTGGTATTTTTCAGGTGGTTGTAATCCAATAATTCTCTCATATCGTATAGAATCAATAGGGCAGTTGATTAATTTGGCACCTTGAATCGTTTAAATTAAGATTAAAGTTAGATAGTCACAGTCAAATTTGCAGGATTAAAGTGTAGGACTACTGTTGGATGCTTCTATTAGCTGTTCCAATTAGTTTTTGTGCCTTCTCGCATTAGGCATTCACAGTCCAGTTTGTGAGGCTACACTCGCCTCCTGTTATACCTTTCGAGTCAAGAAACAGTGGCGGATTATAGTGGGGTCATGGGGCCTTGGGCAACTATGTGTTATTGTTGAAGGAAAACAACTTTAGATAAAATAAAACAAAATTAGATACACGACATTTATCAGTGGCGTCACTAGGGGTTGCTGGCCCGCACCGGGTGATATACTATCGTCGGGATGATACCCAACATTTGCAAACGTTACACCTGTAAGCCTATATCGAAATGGTCTTTTCTTGTTGAGGAACTCTTATAAAGTCCTCTAAATCCATGTTTTTCAACGACCAAACATGTTATGCAAAGATATCCTATTGAAAAACGACAAATAATTTTACGTTAATTT
Organism: Lydus trimaculatus; assembly: GCA_037414755.1. Lineage (NCBI taxonomy): Eukaryota > Metazoa > Arthropoda > Insecta > Coleoptera > Meloidae > Lydus > Lydus trimaculatus. The sequence goes on from JAZBGY010001882.1 coordinate 13,087, forward strand.
TATTGAAATAAAATAGAATTTTCAAAGATTTTGGGTCAAGTTTTGCGTTAACTCCATCAAAATAAGCGAACAATTCTGACAGAAAACTGTGAATTTTACGATAATTCAATCAAAATAAGCGAGAATTTGCATAGATTCTACACGAAAACGGAAAATTTTGCGCTAATTTCATCAAATCAAGTGAGAATTTCCAAGTATTCTTATTAAAAACGGTGATTTTTCAATGATTTTACCCAAAAGCTGCAAGTCTTACCCTGACTTCATTAAATAAAACAAAAAATGCCGAAAATTCTGATGAGGGAGAATGCATCAAGGGAGAGACATGATGAATTGTCGTACGCCACTGTTCTTATGAACAATTAAATGTAATTCACAAAAAAGCTAACTAACTAATGTACTCGATTGAATAATTTGAGGGGCTCCTGTTAGTTGAGGTTCTGACCAATTGCTCTTCTTGTTTTGCCCATAGGATAATACGCCACTGTCAATAGGTCCGCTACTGTTTGTAAGACTTTTATGAGACGATTTCCTCACTTACCAACCAACACGATACGGTGTAGACTGGTCTGGTACCCCTACACCAGGGGTCCACAACCTTTTTGTACCTTGGAGCATAGTATAAACTATTGATAAGGCGTGGGCACATTATAACATTTTATTAGAAATGAGGAGGGCGGGAAAAACAGCTGCGATAGCACACGAAAAAAATCTGTGGACGCCATGGTACCCGTAGGCACAGGGTTAAGGTCCTTTGTCCTACACCAGTACTCCAACAGTAGTGTAATCCTACAGATTGGACTGTGAACGTCTAGCTTTAGGTGTGTAGAAATAAGTTTTAAAGCGGTTTTTGGTTTAATGCATACTTCTAGTTTAAAATTCTCAAATATTCCCTAAGCTTTCATCGTTTTGCATGAGGATCTCGATAGTATTACTCGTAGAAGGTTTATTTGTCATTGAAGCATTCGATATGAGTTTCATCAAGGAAAAATGCCCTGTTTTTGAAGTTAATGCTGTTTTGATTCGAACGATTTGAAGACGTCGATTTTATTGTCTACGATCGTAAACTGCGGCCTTTTAGTCATTTACTTGCGATCTGCTATTAGTGCTACTCTTACGTGAGTTATTCGGATATTAATTTTGGATCGTCTCAAAAAAAAGTTGGTCATCACTGAAACAGCGAGTTGCAGGCTTTATTGAAAAAAAAATGCTGATCAAACACCAAAAGAACTGTCTCTAATTGCTTATGCGGAATGACGAAAATTTATAAGAAAACAAAACGAATGCTATACGGATTGAGGTAGAAGAATAAAGACAACCGTTTTGCTTGTGGAAAATCATGACTAGTGATGGAAAAACGGATTAATTTCGACACTACGAAACGTAGAAAACTTTGCATGAAACAATAAGCGAAAGCGCAATGTCCACTTCAAAAAAAAAAGCCACATATGTGTCTGGTGGGATATAACTCCTGGAACCAAGTGAGTCAGTTAATGCTGATCGTTACAACAAAATCACCAAATCTCACATTGTTAGGTTGTTCAAGGAAACGCTATTTATGATTAATTGGGAAATTGTGGAGCTTCCGGCCTATGGTCCTGACATTGCTTTTTCCGACTGGCGTTACGCATCAAAACTTTCTTTGCTTTGGTAATTGGACGTGTTGTCCTTTTTCCAAAAAAATACACAAAAAAATATGTGTACCTACACACAATAAAAGTGAAAGCTTTTGGAATATTTGTGGTAGTTATGCGGGTGATTTATTAATTAAGAAATTCGTGGTTTAATAAAATGTGGGTCTCAAATATAGGTCAGATTTTTTTTTAATTTGTTTCGATTTAAAAAAAAAAAAACGTTATCAGCTGTATCGTTTAAATACTGACCTTAAAAAACTATAATGAAAAAAACAATATCTACGACCCTGAATTCGTATAATTTTTTGCTATTGTAAATTAGCAAGACTTTTTATATTTAAACAACGATATGTGTGTGTAGAATTTATAATTTCATTGTATTTCGTTAATTATTATTATTATTAAAATAGAAAAAAACCTTGTAACTCACCGATAATCACATCAATTAAAACAATAAAACTAATAATGCGTAACGTCATAACAAACATCCCTTATTATCACTAAAATTAAATAACAAAAAATTAAAATAATTGAAAATTCGTGTTTTTGTCTTCCAAAATAAAATTTATGTTGTTTGTTTACAATTACAAATAAATTGTTGTAAATTAATCATTGTCACTAAAAAAATTGTTGCTTTGATTTTTCGACTACTTAACTCTACGGATAGCTATACGAAAATGTTGTCAATAAACAATTTAACCAGTTGTTATTATTATTATTATCATCGAGGAAAATCCTCAATGCATATATAGGTAAATATCGTTGACACATTCATTACGTAATTAGCCTTGGACTGTACATAATATGCCTACTCTATCTATAACAATATAATAAGAGTGATAACAACAAATCATCCCTTTTATGATTATTTGAATTTTTACCCTTAAAATTTGTTGACTAACAATATTTAGCTGGATGTGTAATTATTTGATTTAAATTACACAAAAATTCACCGCCCCTATCATTAAAGGAATTAGAAATTTTTTATTTTGTT
>JAZBGY010001883.1:0-15707 GCA_037414755.1 Lydus trimaculatus
TTTCTTCTAAATTATTATAAATACCTTTTTGTATAATTTTATCTAATTCTTCTGATATTTCAATGTTTGTTTTATCATTTTGTTTATTATCAATTGTTTCTAATAAGAAATCATATGAATTATCATCAATGTTATTCAAGGTTAAAGTACTTGATGTTTGACTATTTGTAGCACTCGCTGCTTTCGATTTCTTCTTTTTCTTTTTCTGTGTTGTTGTTGTTGTTGTTGTCTTCTTTTCACACACCGTTTGTTGGGGTTTGATTTCGGGTTTTTCTTCAATTATTTGGGGTTTTTCAACAGTTGGTAGTGGTGTTTCTACCTTTATTACAGATTTATCTTCATTCTTATCTTCATTTCGTGTTTTATTATCTTCAAATTGTTGACTTAAATCGATATCTTTAACAATGACACGTCGTATATTTGTTTTCTTATTCTTTTTCCTATTGATTGTTTTGAATTGTTTATCTTCTTTTTCTTCTAATTTTAGCGGTTTATCTACAATTTCTTCTTTTGTTGTAAGTTCTTCTTCTTCCATTTTTTGATCTTTCTTTACTTCTTCTATTTCTTCATTTTTGATAGTAACAATTACGTCTTGTAATTGATGAACATCGTAATTTTCAAATAGACCACCATCTTCTTTCTTATCTTCTTCTGCTTCTTCTACAACAGCTGCTTCATCTTCTATTCTTTCATCATTATCTTCTTCTTCTTCTTCTTCATCGATTGTTGTGCGATTTTTACGTTTTTTACGATTCGATACTGATATCCATTGATTTTTTTGTTGTTTTTCCGCCGGTTTATGTAACGATAATTTAAATTTTTTATCATTATCTTCATTTCTATCTTCAATTTTTACAGATAATTGTTCTTTTTTCTTTTCAACTCTTTCAACAATTTGTTGTTGTAATAATGGTTTGTTCACTACTTTCTTCAACGTTTCTGAATATTTTCGTCCATTATTATTATTATTATTATTATTATCATCATTATGATTTTGATTGAGGTTATGGTCGCCATTTGTAAATGGCCGCGTATTCTTCCAATCCTTCCTCTTATTATTGTAATTATCCAAATTTTGATGTTTTTTATTGAATTTTCGATGGTTTTTCATTGGTTTTTCACCATTTTTCTTCAAGTCTTTATTATTATTATTATTATTATTAATGGGTTCAATCTTCTTTTCTTCAGTCATATCTTCATTTTGCTCCTTTGCTGCTTCTTCCAATTTTGACACAATCTTCGCTATATCTATACCATTATTATTATTATTATTATTTTGAAGATTTTCCTGCTTTTCTTCACTATCTTCACAATTTTCCTCATTATCTTCACGATTTTCTTCTTCAAAATCGTTTTGGTGATTTTGTTGTTGTTCTTCATTAGTTACCGGTGGTAATGGTTGTGTTGGTATAAAATTAATTGGTATACCATGTGGTAAATATGGTAAATATGGTAGAAATACCGGTTGTGGAGGGGGAGGTGGTGGGGGTGGTGTTGTTTGTCGATAAGCTCTCGGTATAAATTCTTCAGCATCCGGTTTTAAATCATATTTTTTATCTTCATCATCTTTATCATTATTATCATTATTATTATTATTATCATCATCATTAACTAAACCGTTCATTAATAATTTTTGAGCATTATCAGTTATCACATGATTATTATCATCATCATTTGATGATAATGATGATGTTTCTTCATCAGCATCTTCATCTTCATCTTGATCATCTTCGTCATTATTCGATTTTCTTCGTTTCTTTTTCTTCGGTAATTTTCGTGTATTGTCGACTTTCTCACAATTATCTGTAAAATTATAGTAATAGTAGGCTATGGAATTATGACATTTCTACTAATACATGAACTAATCTACGACTTATCGTTTTTGTTTTTTTTGTTTTTTTTGTAATTAATTATTTATAGAAATTCAAAAAAAACAAAACAAATTTAAATAAATTGCGGTTAAGTTTAGAACTTTTGTAAATTGTTATAATAATGATGTGAATGCATTTTTGGCATTATGTCAAATGACATTTATAAAACTAGCATTCTAATAGATGTGAAGTCATTACACTTTTGATAATATACAGGGCGTTATCGAAAAATAAAACAATAACTAACCTTCATTAGTAATTGTTGTTTCTTCATTATTTGTAGTGGTATGATTGGTTATAGTCGTACCATTATAATAAAATCCTGGATAGATTATATTATAATAAGAACCATCATTTGTCGTACTACTACCGCCATCTTGACTAACCTCTTCATTATTCGGACTGGTAGAATCAGTCTAAATTTGTTTTTAACAAACAAAACAAAAAAAAAATTGCAAAATTTTCATTATTTACATTTCTTATCAATCAAAAAATAAACAATTTTTAAACAAACTGATAAGAAAATTTCAAAAATGATTAGAAAAACAAATGAAACTTTGTACTTACCAAAGATCCAGTACTAGAACGTTTATTTGATGTAAAATCGGTATAAAATGGCGCTGGATTATATACCATTACAGGATACGGTTCATAACCTATAAAATAAAACAAATATAACCTCAATTATTCACCGAAACAAATATGGATGCATAAAATTAGACAATTTTGCCAAATTATAGTAATTCTAACCTAACAAAAAAAATTTTTACTTACTATTAATATAATAGACGCCATTTTGATCAACAAAACCATTAGGGAAGACAAATTGAGACTCATATTCTAGATCTAACCCCCCAAAAAAAAACAAGGATTAATTCACAATTTGATTATTATAGTGAATACACTTACCGGTAGATTGATGGTCAGGTGTACCATTTCCTGTTGATGTTGATGTTGTTGATGTACCAGTTGATGTTTGTGTTTGATACGTTTTTGGTTTATTTAAATAACCTTTTTTAAATAATACATCTTGTCTAGGTGTTGTAATTCTTGTATATTCATCTTTTTAACAAAAAAAAAAAAAAACATAACCTTAAATTTTTTTGTTTCGATTACATAACCTTAGATTTATATCGAAATAGAGAGATTATAGTTGAGAATTGAGAAGTAGTTTTGCAAACAGATAAAAACAAACATGAAAAGGTTAAATATTTGTTTTGTGTATATCTGTGTGTTTTTTTTAACACCTATGGGATTTATGCAATTTCAAATATAAACAAATAAAGATTGTTGGATTTCCGCCATTTTTCTTTTTTGTTTTTGTTGCAATTCTAGAAATTTCGTCAAATGTCAATGACATCCATTATTATTATTACTATTATTATTATTATTATGAACATTATTTTTGAGGTTATTACATGATACTTGAAATAATAGCGTGCAATTAAACAATTTTTTTATTGAAATTATCATAAAAAGTTTAAATTAATGATTTCCGTTGTGAATAATAGCAATAAAAACCCAAAAAAATCTTAGGTTACAAAACAACAGAAATGTGAATCAAGCCTAACCTCACTGACAATACAGATATAATTTTCGATAAATCTTAATTTAAATCGATTTTTTTTGGGTTTTTTCTGGTAAAAATCAACAAATCAATCGATTCTGATTAGATTCCTCGTAAAAAATCGCAATAATTTGCAATATTAATCGAAAATCGGCGTTAAGGTGCAAACATACGAGTTAACGCGCGTATAACCTAAAAAAATCGTTTATCATCCCAAATTCCCACGAATTCCAATTTGATTTAAAAACAAATTGTTCAGTGACAATAATAATAATAGTAATAGTAATAGGAATGTGACCGTTTTGATAAATAGTACACATTCAAGGCTGACTTGATCAATCGTACTGTGCATGTGCTCTCGCTCACACGCTAGTAATCAACGATATAGCCGCGTGACTTTTCTATTTTATTTATTGGATACTAAATTTAATTTATTTATATAAATTTTTTGGCAAACATTAACCACACTTTTTTTTTTGTTTCTTAATCAAAATTACAATAAACAATTTTGGTACTCAGAAAAAAACTAACCTTCATTAAATGTAACTTTATTCTCACTAGTCGTACTGTTTGATCTTGTTGATTTTGTTGATGGAATACTCTTATTATTATTATTATTATTATTATTATTATTTATATGATTAGATTGGTGATAACGCCGTATTGGTGTTGATTGACTAGAATATGTATAACGGCCGCCATTTTGATAATGCGTTTTACCATAATGATACGATTTGTTTAAATAACGTGATGAACGTTGTTGTTGTTGTTGTTCTTGTATTGTTGTTGTTGTTGATTCATCACTATCACTAATTTGTTCATCTGTAAATCAAATAAAAACCATTATTATCGAATGTAAATAAAAACATAACCTCACTTGATTAGCGTAATAACCGTCAAAATGGACGCTAACGCTAAAAAATTAATTATGATAATAAGAAGGCTTTGTTATCATTGAAATTGTGTCACCATTTAAGAAACATGGTTAGGCAAAGAGAAAAAAAAAAGAACGTGTAATGTACAATTGACGTCAGTAATGCGTTACGCAATTATTGTTCTTATCACAATGATAAGAATTCGTTAATTACAATTTTTCTCTTATTGCTATTCTTGAATGTACAATTTAAAATAGGAAAATAAAGAAAAATCTATAATGAACTGTCTAAGTTGGTTATTTTTATTTTTAGATTAACCACATAGTAGAGAAATAGACAAGAATAGAAAAAAACATGTGATTTTCATTTTGGAAAACCTATAAATAAATGTAATACAATCGGAAAAAAATTGGATATAACCTCACTTTTTTTCCGAATTTCAAACAATCATAACCTCAATTTTTTTTTGAATTTTTATAATAATGGCGGATTCAAATCTATGGTGTAAACGTAGTCAATGGAATTCGATAGAAATCATAGTTGGCTGCTGTTTTTTTTTGACAAAAATTTCCCAATCTTGTCACCTTTGATTGATTTATTCAACTGTTTCTTCCGGTTATTTGAATTAAAAATAAAATATCTAGAAATCTGGGTGAACGAAAAACAAAAAAAAAACAATTGAATTTAACCGACAGTTAAATAATATTATGCAATATACAGTTTTTATCTTATCAAAAAAATTTTTTTCTAGTTAAAATTGAAGGAAATTTTAAGAAGATGCGTTATTTAACGTCCATAGTACACTTCCGTGCTACTGTTATCATTCTCTATCTTTTTCTATATTATGGAATTTCTATAATCTATCGATCTTTGTCTATTATTATTAATTGGATAGTTTGCCCCTTGTGATCTGTGTATATGTAATCCTGTAATAGTAATCCGCGTGACTTTGTTATTTCTGTCTACGTCTAGTAGATGGGAGCCAGATTGCGTCATCACTGTTCCACAATCTTGGGGGAGCAAACAAATTTTTTTCCATAGCCTACTATTATCAAATTTTTTGTTTTTTTAAAAAAAACTGTAATTTTTATATTAACCACTAGAGGTCATCTATTAATTATAATTAATAATAACCAATCAGATGATTGGGATGAAAAATGTAAGGAGTGACATGTAGTGAATAGGGGTGCAATTTACCCACCACCACCTACCCACTAGAATTAATTAATTTTCTAATATACCTGTAATTGTTAAAGTACGCCATCTCATCCTTCGATTTTTCTTTCCCATTTTCTATTGTTATCGTATTTCCTTGTAAATACCACCCCCTCAAAATTTCTTTTCTTATCATTCGCGATGTTTATCACAAAAAATTATTATTATAAAAAAGAGAATCACATTATCTCGAAATTTCCAGATTTTCAAATCATTTTTCTTTTTTTAATCAAAATAGAAAAACAGAAAAATCGGAAAATTTTATTAATAAAATTAAAAGATCACAGTTGTCGGATTTTACAATTAATTTTCAATTGTTTGACCTAAATAATCATTCATTTGTTTAGAACCGGCACCCTTGATTTTATGTATTTATTTTTTTTTAATTTTTAAATTTTAAAGATTTACACAATTAACCATCACCAATCGATTTATTGTTTTATTTTTTTTTAAAGTTTTTTTAAATTATTATTATTTAACAAACAATTAGGATTTTAAATTTCCGGCTTTTCTTATTTGAAATTATTGATAAGGGTCGCGGCACTCTAGATCTCTCGTAAATGGTATTCGATTAACTAATAAGAAAACAGCATGATCAAGTCGACTATGAGTAGTTTGTATTTCAAAAAATAAATCAATCTATCCTTTTCTATTCTAATGATAAATGATAATGATGATGATGATGATGGTGTGTGTATGTGTATATGTGTGGAGTTTTTCTAATGATTACATAACTTTGTACCGGAACGTTATCGACTAGAATTGTCTATATTGAAAACACACTGGTGCCACTAGTGCGCCGGCGGTTTATTTGATTTTTCTACCACCACCATCAACCCCCCCACTATTATACCGCTAATATGACGTCATAGTTGTGATAACAGCTGGACGAATCAATCGGTAATTTTCGTAAAGTCTAATCTTTAATTTTACAATAGATGCATGCGTGTTTGTATGTAATCCATTTATTCAAGTAGTTGAAACGCATGCGCTTGATTGTAGTGTGGAAATGGCTTAACAATCGATGATTCTAGTGGAGAATTTTGAAATACTCAACTAGATGTAGCTCTATCTGATTATTTATTAATTAAATCAAATAAACTACAGACTTCACAAAAAAATTTATCTAAATTCACATTTAACAACACAATTATAAAATAAATTTGATTAATTTTGGTGAAATTTGATAGAAATTTGTGTAATTTTTGTAAAATACGTCAAATTTGAGCTACAAATAATTGTAATTCAAACCAGACTCTAACCAACTTGAATTTATTGAAATTTTGATGATTAAATGTCGCTCCATGACGATTTCTTCTTATAAATTACGCAATTCCCTAATAAAATCGGTCTAAATTTGATAAAATCGCTGTCTAAAACTATTTTATTTTAGTAAAATTATTTATAATTATAAGAATTGGCCAAAAACGCTAAAAATTGATTATTAAAATCTTCATATAGTCTACAAATAATTGTACAACTAGTGGCATATTGTTGAATTAATACAACAGTTGGTAATGATTTAATAATAAAAACACTAGATTTTTGTTAGTGGAATTTATGATGGCGTCATTAATAAACAAGATGGTTGAAAGTGTTCCAGATTTTGTTTAATTTCCAATTAATATAAACAAAAATTCGATTAATTAACGTTATTTTAACCTTTATTAATAAACCATTAATTGATAAATAATGTCAGATTCGGAAAATAGTAATTTTTCGGATAATGCATCCGATGCTGGTTCGGTACGTTCACGTAGTTCCCGTGGTAGTCATCGTAGCCGTTCCCGGTCCCGATCAGCATCCCATTCACGATCCGGGTATGTATTTGTTATTATCATAATTGTCAGTTGTGTTATTATATTGATTTTTTGGTAAAATTGTAGGTCGGAAGCCCGTGAAGTCCATTCAGAGCAAGAGGAAGTTGTTGAAGATGAACAAGAACCAGAAGGTGAATCATTAGATGGTGATGATGATGATGAATATGATAGTGAAGAAGATGAAAGTGATAATGGTGGTAGACAACGTAAAAAAAAGAAAAAAGATCGTTATGGTGGTTTTATAATTGATGAAGCTGAAGTTGATGATGAAGTTGAAGATGAAGATGAATGGGAAGAAGGTGCACAAGAAATTGGTATTGTACCAAATGAAGTTGATGAATTTGGACCAACAGCTAGAGAAATTGAGGGTAGACGACGTGGTACAAACCTTTGGGAGTGAGTAAAAATCATTTGAAAAAGTGTGGGGGGCCGGTAGGAATTTCTTGACCAAACTTGATAGAAACGTTTAACTACTCAAAGATAGCATTGATTAAAATTTCATTTTTTTAATCACCAGATTTTGTTCTTTTCTTTATTTTCTTCTATTTTTGGGGCAGTTGGAAGAGCCACTTTCTAGCAGTCCTCATATTGCAAAACTTTCTATGAACTGATTTGCAGAAGATAATACCAATCTCTTGGCATAGCCACCCCGATCTCCCGAATTTTGGCCCATTGAGCATATTTGGGTCATTACGGAGAGAAGACTGAGAAACTTGCTGGCATGCTCCACATACACTGTAAGCTCTACAGCACGAATTACAGGTGAATTTGGGACAAAATAACTCAAGAGGAAATCGACCATCTGTTAGAAACGATGCCGCCACGAAGGTGTAGGAGAAGGTGTAACCAATAGGGGGACGGACCAACTATCCTTATAGTTTGTTCCTTTTTCTTTAAAATTTGCCATGTGCTATAGGACTGGCAACCAATTCTGTGGTCTAATCAAGGCACACACAGAAAACAAGAATGCTTCATCGATTAGATTATAGGGGTCGTTTGGCCATGTAGCCTTCCCGAACTGCGACCACAGCTGATCTATTGTTCTTAACCTTCATCTAATGACATCCCGGGAAAGATATCTTTTTTAGCAAAGCTAATTATCTCGCTGGGAGACTTCTTTGCCACTTCAGCAGGTGATAGGGTCACACTGCCTAGGCTAACGAGTCTTATGTGAGCCAAGGCGTCACATTTGCATAGTCCGTGTTCGGAGGTTTCATTGTCCGATCCACATAATCTACATCTCTCACTGTTTGCTTTGCCCAGTTTTTTCTTGAGATGGTATCTTACTGGACAGTGCCCAGTTAAGAGTTCCGTTACTAGTCTTAGGTCGAGAAGTTTTCTAGCATTCTGAGGCAGATAGTGAATAAACTTATTTTTGCCTGTCGCATTCCTGGACATTGTCTCCAGTGAAGCATTTTCCTGCTCCATTCCCACGCACAGATTTCCTGCCTTCTGTGGGGTTTGGCTAGCCTACAGAATGGCTCTGGACCTATAAGTGGAGCCATGGCACCTACTCTCGCAAGGTCGTCGGCTATTTCATTGCCAGCAAGTCCCTGATGCCCTGGCACCCATGCAAGGGTGAGTTTATTGCCCTTAGAGCTGTCAGAGCCGCCTGGCTGTCTGTCAAGATGTATATTTGTGTGCCTTTGAGGTTTCTTCATAAACACTCTCTAGCCGCACATTTCTATTGCAAGAGTTTCAGTTTGCATTATGGTTGTCGACTTTCCCAATGCTAAGGATGCCCTGTAGTTGGGTCCATATATTCCTATATCGGTGTCATTGTTCGTTTTAGATCCATCCGTATACCAGATGAAGGATCTGCAGTTTAATCTGCTTACCCAAGTTCTTGTCCTTTGGCGGTCTTCTATGATCACATCAAAAGGGACCTCGGAGTCAAATTTCCTCGGCATGATGTCCGAAGGTTTTGACCAGGAATTCAGTGCAAATTTGCTTCGGAATTTCTAAATGTCCTTGCCAGTCACCTGTTTTGGAGTTTGCATTCTGGGGTAGCCTAAGAGTAGCGAGGAGTCCTTCCTTCCGCACCTGTAGATGGAGCGGAACCAGGTCCAGAAGTGCTTCCATGGCCGCTGAAGGGGTGGTACCCAGGCACGCTAATCGCTGCTATTTCTGCAACTTATTTTGCATGGTAATTTGTAGGGTTTTTGTCCACCATACGATGGGTCTTACGACTGTGGAATACAACCAATAGGTGGTTTTTGGTTGCAAACCCCATGTTTTCCCAAACAGCTTACGGCAAGTCCACAATGCAGCCGTCGCTTTGGAGAGAGAGTCTTATCGACGTGTGAATTCCAGTTTAGTTTACTATCCAAGGTTACTTCCAGATATTTTATCTCACTGCAGAATTCAATAGTTTGTCCATCTAGCGGAGTAGCCTCGAGATGAAGCTTTATTTTAACTATTTGGGTAATTGTAAGAATGCTAGAAAGCTTCTCGACTTGAGTAGGAACAAAGTAATAATAATAAGATTTATAATGGCACTCTTAATTGAAGCACTGTCCAATGAGATACCGGTATTGGAACAATGTAACTTCCGAACACATATTATACAATTGGCTCGTATCAGACTCACCAATCTAGATAGTGTGACTCGTATCATCTGCTGAAATAGGAGGTCTTCCAGAAAGATAATTAGGTTTTGCAAAATAAGAAGATATCTTTCCTTGGATATCAATAGATGGAGGAGGGTTAAAGAGAAGAATAGATCAGTTGTCGCATTTCAGGAAGGTTATAATAGTCAAACGAGACCCCTATAATCTAATTTTTTAATAGTTAAATCTTTGAAAACCAATCCATATCACAAATATGGGATGTAATTATATTAATAAAAAATTACAAAAACAAAATCTTCCCATAATTTTTTAAATTTTTTTAATTTTTTTTTAAACTTTTTTAATTTTTTGTAAAAATTTTTTAAGTTTTTTTAAATTTTTTAAAATTTTTTTAAAGTTTTTTAATTTTAAAAATTTTTTTTTTTTTCAATTTTTTTTTAAAATTTTAATTTTTTTTTTTAAATTTTGTTTTTATTTTCGTGATTATTACAAATTAAATATTGGATCTGATGATGAAGAATATACTCAGAAACTTGTTATCCACTTATTAATTAAAAAAAAAAAAAAATTATGGGAAGATTTTGTGTTTTTGTAATTTATTGACTATTTGGGTAATTGTAAGAATGCTAGAAAGCTTCTTCTCGACTTAAGTAGGAACAAAGTAATAATAATAAGATTTATAATGGCACACTTAACTGAAGCAGCACTGTCCAATGAGATGCTGATATTGGAACAATGTAACTTCCGAACACAAATTATACAATTTTTTAATAGTTAAATCTTTGAAAACCAATCCATATCACAAATATGGGATGTAATTATATTAATAAAAAATTACAAAAACAAAATCTTCCCATAATTTTTTAAATTTTTTTTAATTTTTTTAAACTTTTTTAATTTTTTGTAAAATTTTTTTAAGTTTTTTAAAATTTTTTAATTTTTTAATTTTTTTTTTCAAATTTTTTTAAAAATTTTAATTTTTTTTTTTAATTTTGTTTTTATTTTCGTGATTATTACAACTTAAATATTGGATCTAATGATGGAGAATATACTCCGAAACATGTTATCCACTTGTAAAAAAAAAAGTTTGTTTTTGTAATTTCTCATTAAAATCGGTAAATCTTTCTGACAACTTTGGTCAAAAAATTCTCCCTACCCATTCTTGTTTGATTGTTGTAATTGTTGTCGGAATTTTTGCCAGTTCACAAAAAGAGCATGAAATTGAAGAATATTTACGTAAAAAATATGCTGGTGATAATGCAGCAGCAAAACATTTTGGTGATGGTGGTGAAGAAATGTCCGATGAAATAACACAACAAACATTATTACCAGGTGTTAAAGATCCAAATTTATGGATGGTAAAATGTCGTATTGGTGAAGAAAAATCAACAGCATTATTATTAATGCGTAAATTCTTAGCATATCAAAATACAAATGAACCATTACAAATTAAATCGGTTGTTGCACCAGAAGGTGTAAAAGGTTATATTTATATTGAAGCATATAAACAACCACATGTTAAACATGCTATTGATAATATTGGTAATTTACGTATGGGTATATGGAAACAACAAATGGTACCTATTAAAGAAATGACAGATGTTTTACGTGTTGTTAAAGAACAAACTGGTTTAAAATCAAAACAATGGGTACGTTTAAAACGTGGTTTATATAAAGATGATATTGCACAAGTTGATTATTTTGATATGGCACAAAATCAAGTACATTTAAAATTATTACCAAGAATTGATTATACACGTTTACGTGGTGCATTACGTACAACACAATCCGAACAAGATGCTGAAAAACGTAAAAAAAAACGTCGTCCACCAAATAAACCATTTGATCCGGAAGCAATACGTTCAATAGGTGGTGAAGTAACATCTGATGGTGATTTTTTAATATTTGAAGGAAATCGTTATTCACGTAAAGGTTTTTTATATAAAAATTTCACATTAAGTGCTGTTATTATTGATGGTGTTAAACCAACATTAGCTGAATTAGAACGTTTCGAAGAACAACCAGAAGGCATTGATTTAGAATTAACACAAAATAAAGATGATAATAATAAAATTGTACAACATTCATTTAGTGCTGGTGATAATGTTGAAGTTAATGAAGGTGAATTAATTAATTTACAAGGGAAAATTTTAAGTATTGATGGTACAATGATAACAATAATGCCAAAACATGATGATTTAAAAGATCCATTAGTGTTCCAATCAAATGAATTACGTAAATATTTTAAAATGGGTGATCATGTTAAAGTATTATCAGGACGTTATGAAGGTGATACTGGTTTAGTTGTACGTGTTGAAAATAATCGTGTTGTATTAATATCTGATTTAACAATGCATGAAATGGAAATATTACCAAAAGATTTACAATTATGTACAGATATGGCTAGTGGTGTTGATTCATTAGGTAAATTTGAATGGGGTGATTTAGTTAATTTAGATGCTGAAACTGTTGGTGTTATTGTACGTTTAGAACGTGAAAATTTCCATGTACTCAATATGCACGGTAAGTAGGTTTTTTTAATTTTTATTTGGTTGGTAATTTTTGTTTTTAAAATAAAATCTAGTAGTAGACTATGGAAAACTGGAGAAAATGAAATAATAACGTATGTCGTAACTTGTCAAAATTCGTAAAATTTGTATAAAACGCCATCTATCCGGATTTTTATGAAATTTGTATAAGCCTTTAAAGGAGGTTTGAGCCGAAACTATAGGAAAAATCATTTTCCAACTTTGAGATTTGAAATTTGGTAACTATCACAATGAAACTTGATTGAACTATTCTCAAAATTTGAAAACGTTTCTTAGAAAAATGCCTCTAAAGTTGACATTTTTTCCAAAGCTCTTATGGGAGCAAAGTGTTCACTTTTTTTCCCTAATTTTTTCGCCATTATCCGCCTAACTTTGAAACAATCAAAAAACCGACTATGATAAACTTGAATACTTAGTGAACATTATTGCACCTTTAAAAAACATGCAGTTACCGTTGAAATTATTTAAATAATTGAAGTTAAATTTTTGTTTTGTAATCGTGAGTAATGACCGAAGGTTTGGCAACGTCGCACAGACAATTAAGAGGGGAAAAAGAAGATATAGTTAGAGAGAGAGAGAAACATAACACTATTTCATATACAAATACAACAGCGGTGTTGCCATATCTTTTTATCAGACCGCATTAGTCAAAAGTACCAAGTCCTTTCATTGGCTTTGAAGAATTAAAAACCGACTATGATAAACTTGAATACCTATCGAACATTATTACATCTTTAAAAAAAACATGCGGTTACCGATGAAATTATTTGAATAATTCGGTATTTGCATTGGTGTTTTTTTGTTTTTTTTTTAAATCGATCAAAAACGAAAGTATACACTAAAACATATAAGTTATGCATATTTAAAACTATTTTATTTGATGTTAATAATTATAATAATCACATTATAAGTGTATCGAAATTCAAACGATTCAAAATCCCGCCGTTTTCCCTCGCCGTAATTTGTAGAAATTCGAAAAACTGGGTAAAGCGCCATCTATTGGGATTTTTATGAAATTTGTAAAAGCCTTAAGGTTGATCCACATTGTTAGTTTATTTAATTATCAAAGTACGCTCTTTTCGTTTATATCATCACAGTTTTCAATATTTTTCTTCTTTCATTTTTATAATGTTAATTGTTTTGTTTTTTCTATTCATGGCCAACTAACATTTTTTTTAATAACTATTGTGTAATAAATGACGGAAATAATCACAACTAACTTGATTATGTTGTTTTCAATAAAATTGCAATTTAATGCGTTTTTTTTGCTTCTTCTATACTTAACTGATGATTAATTTATCATTAAGTTTTTTTTGTCTTATTGTTGATTGGTTAATTGTTGTTTTATAGGTAAAGTTGTTGAATGTCGTCCTGGTTCATTACAAAAACGTCGTTTAAATCGTTTCACAGCAGCATTAGATTCATATCGTAATAATTTACATCGTAAAGATATGGTAAAAGTAATTGATGGTCCACATTCCGGTTTTAGTGGTGAAATTAAACATTTATATCGTAATTTTGCCTTTTTACATAGTGTTGAATTTTTACAAAATGGTGGTATATTTGTATGTAAAACAAAACATTTACAATTAGCTGGTGGTAATAAAAATAATATACAATCATCAATTGATATATCAAATGGTATGGAATTTATGTCACCTAGACGTAGTTCACCTATGCATCCATCTAGCGGCGGCAGTGGTGGTGGCGGTGGTGGTGGAGGAGGTGGTTTTAATAGTGGACCACGAGGTGGCGGTGGTAATCGTGGACCACGTATATCACGTGATCGTGATATAATCGGTACAACAATAAAAATAACAAAAGGACCATATAAAGGTAATATTGGTATTGTAAAAGATGCAACACAATCAACGGCAAGAGTTGAATTACATACATCATGTCAAACAATAAGTGTTGATAGAAATCATATAGCTGATGTTGGTACACCTAGTCGTGATAATGGTAGTATATCAAGTTATGGACGTACACCAGCTTATTCATCTGGTAGTCAAACACCATTATATCGTGATACTGGTAATAAAACACCAATGTGTGATAGTGGTTCTAGAACACCATTACATTATGGTGGTGGTGGTGGTAGTAGTGGTGGTATACCAAGTGGTAGTATGACACCAATACATGATGGTAGTAGAACACCAAATGCATCATCTGAATGGGATCCAACTGTATCAAATACATATCCATCACCTGGTTATAATCCTGGTACACCAGGTGGTTATCAAATGAATGGACCATTTACACCACAAACACCAGGAACAATATATGATTCAACATATAGTCCTTATCAAGCAAGTCCAGGATATCAAAGTATATTATCAATTATTATTTTTTTGTCTTAAAACTATAATGTTGTTGTTGTTTGAATAGGTGCGATATCAACACCAAGTCCAGCAACTGGTTATGGCCAATCACCAGCTAGTAATAATCCATATAATACACCAAGTAGTGGTTATAGTCCAAATATGCCATATAATCCCCAAACACCTGGTGCTGGTTTAGATGTATTACCAATGTGCGATTGGCATACAATTGATATTGAAGTACGTATACGTGATAGTCATGATGATAATGGTTTAGTTGGACAAACTGGTATTATACGTAGTATAAGTGGTGCAATGTGTTCAATATTTTTACCAGATGAAGATCGTGTTGTTAATATTATGTCCGATCATTTAGAACCAGTACGTCCACAACGTGGTGATGCATTTAAAGTTATTATTGGTGAAGAACGTGAAGCAACTGGTGAATTATTATCAATTGATTTACATGAAGGTGTTGTTAAAATGAAAAATGATATTAAAATGTTACCATTACAAAATTTATGTAAAATGAGAAAAGAACATTAACAACAACAACAACAACAACAACAAGAATAAGAGGCAAAAATCAGGTAACTTTCTTTAAAAATATAGCTATATTTAATTATAATTTTAATTGTAATCGTAAATAATAATAAAAAAAAAAATGGGAATTTATGCGTACAAAACGTATATATTAAACCATTTCCCTCCGCTACTCCCCTAATTCAACCAATCAAATCAATCAATAGCGTCCAATAACGTAAATCACGTGATTCAAACGGATTAGAAAGAGAACAGAGATTGTAATGCAATCGGTAAAACAAGAAACACCAATAGCGGACCACGTGATTTTATAATCAGCCCTATGCTGTATCATTCATGTTAAACTTAACGTACACGTTATGTAGTTCACACGTTA